>ML363099.1:0-34091 GCA_005239505.1 Nicotiana paniculata | reverse complement strand
AGACTCTTTGCTCTCTTGAATGTAAGAAGGAAATACTCAATTGATTATTGTAGTCCCGATAAAGAGAATATTGTAACTTGCGAGACTAGCAAAACATATGTAAATTCCGGGATATGAATTTTTCTTTATGCCTTGTTATCAAACTTGTGTAGTTACGAGATCATGCAAAATGAAGAAAGGGATTAGCTTTAACATACATGTTCAAGTAAGGTTGCAACAGTGATTATTTGGCGTTCTCATGATGGAACCTTAGTGTTGGAATTTTCCTGTTAAAGTTCTGCATATATACCTTTTCCTTTGCTAGAACTCCAAAACAAATCTTTACCCTTGTTTCTTTCTGTTACTGCAGAAAAAAGTGCTTTCATCTTTGTTTTAATCTAATTCACTCCTTAGCATTCGATCATACGCCATTAAGGCTATGGGAATGTTAACATAGTATGAATTGCCAACCGATTGGTGAAAATGACTCACTACTTCTACAAAGTGAAGTTCTCCTAGAAATCTTGGATTCTCACCTTTGAATAATGGAATCATATTCGAATAGGTGAAAGATAATGTCAGATACATTTTAGAGATCCTACAAATCTGACTCTAGTGGCATTATATATGTAGAAAGCTTCATTATTGAAATGCAATTCCTTCAGATGGCCACCTAAGCCAATATGACTAAAGAGTCCTAGGTCTTAGTAGTGGCTTGCTGCCTCGTGGGGTAGGGTGGGAATGTTAATCTTTATCCACTTATTAGGTAATTAGGTAGTGTCCCATTATCCGGTAATTAATCAATTACGCGCATAATTAAGAATTATCTAAAATTACTTAAAATTCTACTTATTTTTAATGTACTTTATACACCTTACTATAATATACTTTACTATTACGGTCATGTGATACCATATAAAATTAACACATACACTTTTATTTAAAACATCGATATAAAAATACATATATTTTTTCAACTTCTAATTTTCCTAATCTCATACAAAGAGTACAAATTTTCGTATGCGTAATTCTTAAAATGGTAAAAATATAACCTTCTTTTCTTGTGAGAAAATAATTTTTATCTTTATAATAAAGAAAATCTCATAAACTTTCTCGTATTATGTGTATAATTTAACGCAAGATAAATATAAATTTTGGATTTTCAAAAGGTAAAATTTGTACCAAATGCTCTTGTTCATGGAACATGAATGACAATGTAATTCATTACTTAAACAAAAATAAAACTCACTGAGAATGGGCTTCTTTTGCATGATATTGTTACAGATTTAATTGTAATATATAAATGAGTTTTACATAAATTATAGTACTCCCTCATAAATTATATGTTTCCTACTTAACAAGGCACTAGTTTAGAGTAAGAGCTTAAATTATCACTATATATTAATAGACGTTAGTGAAAAAAATGATAATATAGTAAGTTCTTAAAGATTGTGAACTTGTTTAATATAAAACTGGGTTAAGTGCCTTGTTAACAATCAAATATCAATCAAATATTAAAGAAGCATTAGAAAACTTATGGAGAAAACTTTCCATTTAAAGAATAGAAGTTCGAAAGGACACAACCAAAATTATATTTATAAGAATTTTACTAAAATACTTCACTTAAAAGAAAATACTACACTAACATAATATCTAACTGTATCAAGGTTGTAAACTGACAGGGTCTCATAATAATAATGTCTTAACCCCTCTATAACCTCCTAATAAACATAATCCCCTCGAACTAATGTGGATTTACTACGGCACATCCTAATGCTAAGGTACGTGATCTAACATAATTAATGATACCCACCTTTTAAAAATTACTAATATTAAAATTATTAATATTTCTCCTAATTGTATACTTAATTCTTCATAAATAGATAAGTAACTCAACAATCAATCACAAGGGTTTAAATCTGTAATAGAAGTATAATTTAAGAAGAAAAAAATATTAAATTCTATATTTAGCGGTGTTGAAACTTCAATAGATTTGAGGAGTGTTACAATCTTCCCTCCTTAAAGATATTTGTCCTTGAATATTGCTAGGGCCTTATTCTAACTGTATCAAGGTTGTAAACTGACAGGGTCTCATAATAATAATGTCTTAACCCCTCTATAACCTCCTAAAAGACATTATCCCCTCGAACTCATGTGGATTTACTATGGCACATCCTAATGCTAAGGTACGTGATCTAACATAATAATTAATGATACCCATATTTTAAAAATTACTAATATTAAAATTATTAATATTTATCCTAATTGTATACTTAATTCTTCATTAATAGATAAGTAACTCAAAAATCAATCACAAGGGTTTAAATCCATAATAGAAGTATAATTTAAGAAGAAAAAAATATTAAATTCTATATTTAGCGGTGTTGAAACTCCAATAGATTTGAGGAGTGTTACAATTTTCCCTCCTTAAATATATTTGTCCTCGAATATTGCTAGGGCCTTATTCTTAACCTAATAATCATCCCTTAAGTCCTTTAACTTTTTAAGTGTTCTTAGCACTACTCACTTTTCTAAGGGACTCAAAATTTAGGCTAACTCCCTAAATTTTAAAAATTTCGACAGAGTCTCCCCTGTAAATTGGACTATCCAAACAATATCTCCGTCACAAATACCACAACTACATCAACCACAATAAAATATGCCATAGCAAGCCATTCATAGGCACCATAAACAGCTCATAAACTAATTACTCACACTCCGGCAAGGAGGTACCACAATAACCAACCAAAATCTAAAGCACAACACTTCTGCAAAAAGTAAATAACTTTAATGAACTAAATATACTCTGGCATTGCACTAAATTATTAAATAACTAAATATACTCTGTGTAACGACCTGACCGGTCGTTTTGCATTATCGGACCCCGTTCCCCTAAATGAAACTTCCCATAGCGGCTTATTGTGATTTATGACTTGCGGGGACAGGTGGTTTGGGATTCGGAAGCGTTTAGAGTGGTATAGGATCACTTGGTTCGTTAAGGTTGGACTTTAAGGCCAAAGTTTGACTTCGGTTAACATTTTTAGTAAACGACAGCAGAATCGAGTTTCGACGGTTTCGGTAGCTTCGTATGATGATTTCGGACTTAGGCGTATTTTCTAAATGGGTTTTGGATGACCCAGGGGAGTATCGGCGCCCAATATCGAAATTAGAGTTTCCTTAAGTTTGAAATTTGGTTTGGGACGTGTTTTTGTGTTATCGAGGTCCGAACGGAATTTCGAGACCGGGAATAGTTCCATTATGCCATTTATCACTTGCCTGCAAAATTTGGTGTCATTCCGAGTAGTATAGGTCGGTTCGGCGCATTGTTAGCAAATTCTAGAACTTTAAGTTCAAAGTTTGATTCAATTTGGTTTTGGGGTCGAATTCTTAGTTTCGTTGTTGTTTTTCACGTTCCGAAAATTTGAGCAAGTCTATATCATGAATACAGACTTGCCAGTGCCTTTGGACGGGGTCTCGAGGGGCTCGGGTGAGTTTCGGACCCCTCGGAGCTAATTTCAAAACACCAAAAATTCCATGTCTGGTTTCCTTCTCTGCAATCGCGGATGGGTTATTGCGTTCGCAAAGAAGGAACTGGGTAGGGGTGGTGAATGCCCTACGCGTTCGCACAAAGGGCACCGTGATCGCGATCGGTTGGGCTCCTGCCCCAGTGTGATCGCACACCCCACCCGCCTTCGCACAGAGCCCAACCTTTGGGCCAGCCCAGCTACTCCTTACCCTGTGTGTTCGCAGTGCTCTCTCCGCGTTCGCATAGAAGGCCTGGTTATTTGAAGCTCTACGATCGCACTGCCCAGGCTACGATTGCATAGAGGAGACCACTGGGCAGTGTGTTTTTATAGCGGGATTTAATTCATTTCCCTCATCTTCTTCTTATTCCTTGGGACGGTTTTAAGTATTCAAGAGGGGAAAATGACCTAGCTATTTAAGGTAGTAAATTCTACCCTAATATTAGTTTCATGCATGGATTACAAGCTAAATTAAGTACCTAGTTAGTGAAAATTAAGGATTTGGGGTAGTAACCTAGGGCTTTTGAAAATTTAGAATATTAACCGTCAATTAGCTATGAAATCAAGTAAAAATCATGTATTAATGATCCTTAGGCTATGAAAATGTTTCCTTCGAGAATTTTTGGAATCTGAGCATGCGGGCCCGGGGTTGGATTTTAGGATTTCTTCAAGAATGATGAATTTGACTAAGTAGTAGGAGAATACCATGCTTTGAGTATAAATTGATATATTTGTATAACATTTGGCTAGTTTCGAGTCTGTGGGTGTCGAGTTTGGAGCTTCGGGCGCGTTCTTGACCCGGAGAGTAGGTTCGACGCGAGGTGAGTCTTCTTTATAACCTTGTAAGAGGAAATTGTCCCCCTAGGTGCTTTAAATGACTATGTGCTGATGTTTGTGGGGGCTACGTACGCGCAAAGTGATGAGAGTCCGTACGTAGCGACTATTATTATTATGTACGGGTAGTTAGGCCTACATCATGCCTTATGTTTTCCTTGAAATGAACTATATGCTTAGTGAATTAATGTTACATGTGGCTTGTTTCCCTGATATCATGGAATTTAAGTAATTTTAAGGAATTGTTCACGAAAAGTAATTCATAAAGAATAAATGTGTGGATTGTGTGTGCATGTGACCGCTTCGCAATTTACATTCCGCGAGCGAAGTGTTATTTCCCCACTTTCATGGGAGCAGGCCGTACGCCACAGCGAGATTGAAAGATATATATTATGGTTCGGGCCGTTCGACCCTCGGCAGTGCACATATATGATCATTATGATGGCTCAGGCCGGTTGTCCTTATCCTGTATGCGCATGTTAAATTGTAAATGATTCTTTTATGGATTTTGAGTGGTCAGATATATTTTAAAGGAAAGAAAAGAATAATGAAGTAGAAATTATATATCTTTTTCTCGTATTTATTTGAATTACTGTTATTTTTAATGTTTACTGGTTTTATCCTCCTCGTATGTCTGTTATTGATATTATATCCTGCTTAATCATTTTGTTGGACCTTAGTGAGTGTCAAGTCGACCTCTCATCACTACTTCTTCGAGGTTAGGCGGGATACTCACTGGGTACATATTTGTTTATGTACTCATGCTACGCTTCTGTACTTAATTGTACAGGTTCTGAGGCTGGTGCATCTGGTTATCAGACCGGAGCTCGATTCTAATTATAGTTGGACCTGACTTCACGGTGATATGCTTCTCCTGACAATCCTCGGCAGCACCATGGAGTTTTCTTTTGCTTATTTTCCTGTCTATCTCTTTCAGACAGTGGGACTGTATATTATATCTTTTGTATATTCTGTTAGTATGCCCGTAGNATATATATATATATATATATATATATATATATATATATATATATATATATATATATATATATATATATATATATATATATATATATATATATTTGGCTCACTCCTATTTACGACTGCTTTTGGTAAAAAAAAAATGGCTTACTATCTTTTTCAATTAATGTTTTGAACTTTAAAACTTATCACGTATTGGGATGTTTAATCAAATATGGAAAAAATCCTTAGTAATCTAAGTGTGGGCTTGCCTAACCCTGGTGTTGGGCGCCATCATGACCTGAGTTAGTATTTTGGGTCGTGACAACATTGTATCAGAGCTCTAGGTTCACGTAGGTCTCACAAGTCACGGGCAAACCTAGTAGAGTCTTGCGGATCGGTATAGAGATGTCTGTACTTATCTTGGGGAGGCTATAGGGTGTTAGGAAAACCTCTCCTTATTTTTATTCTATTGTGCAGTCAATGGTTTACTAAATATCATTCTTCTATTCTCTCATAGATGGTGAGCACGCGTGCATCCGATGTTCCAGACCCGGGAGAGGCTGCTACCCCCGTTGTTTGAGGCTGTGGCAGAGGCCGGGGGAGAGCACCGGCCCGGGGTAGGGGACGAGGGCGTCCCCGAGCTATTCCAGTCATACCACCATCAGAGGATCCTACTATAGAGGAGCAGGGTGAGATGCCCCCAGCAGGTCCTGCTCCAGTGGACTTTATGACGGCGCCAGGCTTCCAGGAGATCATGGGTCGTATGATGCAGTTTATGGACACCATGTCCCAGGCTGGTTTATTTCCAGAAAATCTTGCCACATCTCAGGCGGGAGGGGGCCCAGACTCCTACCACCCAGGCTGCAGTTCAGGCAGCAACATTACATCATACCCCGGGTACACTGCCCGTGGGTGGGGTCCAACTTGTAGCAGCAGCACCTGAGCCCAGACCAGCTGCGGACGACGATCCGCAGAATTTATTGGATCGATGGACTCGATTGCACCCTCCATTCTTCGGGGGTGAGCGAGGCGAGGATGCCCAGAATTTTGTTGACAGGTGCAGGGACAGGCTGCACAATATGAGGATATTAGAGTCCCATGGAGTGGACTTCACTACCTTTCAGCTAAAGGTCATAGCTCGCAGATGGTGGCAGTCCTATATTCTCAGCAGGCCAGCAGATTCTCCTCCCATCACTTGGGAGCAGTTCACTCAGATGTTTCTAGACAGGTATATCTCACCCTCTGAGAGGAAAGAGCTGTGATATCAATTTGAGCAGTTGGAGCAGGGACAGATGTCAGTGACAGATTATGAGGCTAGATTCTCAGATTTGTCTCGCCACACACTTATGATAGTGCCTACTGATGCTGAGAGAGTGCGAAGATTTGTAGCAGGGTTGCACTCTGGTATTAGGGCCAACATGGTCCGAGGGGTGGAGATGGGGACTCTCTATCAGCTCGTGGTCAAGATAGCTCGTCAGATTAAGGTTTATCGATCGAGAGGCAAAGAGAAGGGTCAGCAGGAAAAGAGAGCCAGATTCTCCGGGGATTTCAGAGGTGTCCCAGTTAGGGGCAGAGGTCAGTTCGGTAGAGGTCAGCCCAGCAGGACTCCATATTCAGCACCCCCACCACCTCCCTGAGGTGTTCCAGTGAGGGCTCATTTCAGCGCCATGCAGAGCATTCCTACCGCCCTCCAACCATTCAGAGTTCACCCAATGGTTTTCCAGTTATCCGAGATTCCCCAGTCCCTACTTCAGTGTTGTGCCAGAGAGTACACATCGCTCTACGGCCATTCAGGGTTCCTCTTCGGGGCAGCAGGCTATGATACCCGGGGGTTGTTATGAGTGTGGAAATCCAGGTCATATGAAGAGAAATTGTCCCAGGCTTCGGGGCAAACCGGTGCAGCAGGAGTATCAGCCTATAGGTCCAGCACCAGCCGTCATGCCACCTAAAGGTGGGGGACAGGTCGGCAGGGGTCGTCCTAGTGGTGGAGGCCAGTCAAGGGGATGTCAGCCATTTCCTATTCATTCTGGCGGGGCTCAGTCTTTCGGTGATCCATCTAGATTCTATGCTATTCCGGCCAGATCAGATGCAGTGGCCTCAGACGCCGTGATCACAGGTATTATTACAGTATGTGGTAGAGAGGCATCGGTGTTATTTGATCCAGGATCCACTTATTCCTATGTTTCGGTCTTATTTGCTCATTTTATGGATGTCCCTTGTGAGTCCTTGGGTTCTCCTATATGTGTGTCCACTCCTGTGGGCGATTCTGTGGTGGTAGACCGGGTTTACTAGTCCTGTATGGTTTCATTCTATGTGTTCGAGACTCGAGCGGATCTCTTATTGCTCGACATGGTTGGATTTCGAGATTATTTTAGGCATGGATTGGCTATCTCCTTATCATGCCGTGCTAGATTGCCATGCCAAGACAATTACTTTAGCCATGCTAGAGTCGCCTAGGCTAGAGTGGAGAGGTTCCTTAGTTAGTGTAGCCAGCCGGGTTATTTCATTCCTGAAGGCTCGACATATGGTCGAGAAGGGTTGTCTGGCCTACCTTGCTTATGTGCGGGACGCCACCGCCGAGTCTCCGACGATTGATTCATGCCAGTTGTTCGAGAGTTTGCTGATGTATTTCCTTCTGACCTTCCGAGCATGCCTCCGGATCGTGATATTAATTTCTGCATTGATAGCTCCAAGCACCCAGCCTATATCTATTCCTCCGTACCATATGGCTCCGAAAGAGTTGAAGGAGTTCAAGGAGCAGCTTGAGGAGTTGTTGGCTAAGGGGTTCATCAGATCGAGTGTATTGCCGTGGGGTGCTCCAGTTCTATTCGTGAAGAAGAAGGATGGGTCCATGCGGATGTGTATTGATTACCGCCAGTTGAACAAGGTCACTATTAAGAACAAGTATCCTTTGCCGCGCATCGATAATTTGTTTGACCAGTTGCAGGGTGCTAGGATGTTTTCTAAGATTGATTTGAGATCGGGATATCATCAGTTGAGGATTCGGGCCTCAGATGTCCCAAAGACAGCTTTTCGCGCGAGGTATGGCCACTACGAGTTCCTGGTAATGTCATTTGGTTTGACTAATTCCCCAACATCATTCATGGACTTGATGAATATGGTGTTCAGGTCGTATATTGATTCCTTTGTCATTGTCTTCACTGATGACATTTTGATTTACTCACGTAGACTGGGGGAGCACGAGCAGCATTTGAGAGTTGTGCTCCAGACTTTGCGAGAACAAAAG
Organism: Nicotiana paniculata; assembly: GCA_005239505.1. Lineage (NCBI taxonomy): Eukaryota > Viridiplantae > Streptophyta > Magnoliopsida > Solanales > Solanaceae > Nicotiana > Nicotiana paniculata. Next base: position 25,544 of record ML363099.1, on the reverse strand, counting down.
CTATATGCTAATTTCTCCAAGAGTGAGTTCTGGTTGGATTGTGGCATTCTTGGGGCATGTGGTATCCGGAGAGGGTATCAAGGTTGATCCTCAGAAGGTTGAGGCGGTTCAGAGTTGGTCGCGTCCTACTTCAGCTACAGAGGTCAGGAGCTTTTTGGGTCTAGCAGTCTATTACCGCCGATTTTTGGAGGGGTTCTCTTCTATTGCATCTCCATTGACTAGATTGACTTAGAATAATTCCCCATTCAGATGGTCCGACGAGTGTGAGGCGAGCTTTTAGAAGCTCAAGATAGCATTGACCTCAGCACCAGTTCTGGTATTGCCTTCTGGCTGGGATGTATACAGTGTATTGCGATGCTTCACGTGTTGGTTTGGGGTGTGTATTGATGCAGGAAGGGAGAGTTATTTTTTATGCTTCGCTCCAGCTGAAGGTTCATGAGAAGAATTACCCTGTGCCGATTTAGAGTTAGCGGCGATTGTGCATGCTCTTAAGATTTGGAGGCACTACTTGTATGGGGTGTCCTGTGAGGTTTATACAGACCGCCGCAGCTTGCAGTACTTGTTCAAGCAGAGGGATCTTAATTTGAGGCAGAGAAAATGGCTTGAGTTGTTGAAGGATTATGATATCACCATTATTTATCATCTGGGCAAGGCAAATGTGGTAGCAGATGCTTTGAGCAGGAAGGCGGAGAGTATGGGTAGCTTGGCTTATATTGCAGCAGAGGAGAGACCTCTAGCCTTGGACATTCAGTCCTTGGCTAATCGCCTGGTGATATTAGATCTTTCAGAGCCTCGTCGAGTTTTGCACACGTGGTTGCTCAGTCTTCGTTATTGGGGGAGATTAAGGATTGGCAGTGTGATGATCCGTGTTTAGCATAGCTACAGGAGACACTTGTTCTGGGTAGGGTCAAGGAGGTTACTATTGGCGAGGATGGTGTTCTGAGACTTCAGGTCCGCTTATGTGTTCCTAATGTTGATAGCCTGGGGGAGAGGATTCTAGAGAAGGCACACAGTTCTCGGTATTCTGTTCTTCCTGGTGCTAAGAAGATGTATCATGATTTGAAGCAGCATTTCTGGTGGAGGCGGATGAAGAAGGACATTGTGGAGTATGTGGCTAGGTGTCTTAATTGTCAGCAGGTTAAGTATGAGCACCAGAGGTCGGGACGCCTACTTCAGCAGATGCCCATCCCAGAATGAAAGTGGGAATGCATCACTATGGACTTCGTGGTTGGGTTGCCTCGGACTTTGCGGAAGGTTGACACAGTTTGGGTCATTGTGAATAGATTGACCAAATCGGCTCATTTCATTCCAGTGGCTACTACATATACTTCTGAGAGGTTGGCACAGATCTATATTCGGGAGATTGTCCGGTTGCACGGTGTGTCGGTGTCCATTATATCAGATCGAGGTCCTCAGTTCACCTCGCATTCCTGGAGATCATTTCATAGTGAGATGGGCACCCAGATAGATCTCAGCACAGCATTTCACCCTCAGACTGATGGCCAGTCGGAGCGTACAGTTCAGATATTGGAGGACATGCTCAGGGCATGTGTGATTGACTTCGGAGGTTAGTGGGACCAGTTCTTGCCTTTGGCCGAGTTCGCTTATAATAATAGTTATCAGTCCAGCATTGAGATGGCACCATTTGAGGCTTTGTATGGTCGGCGATGACGTTCTCCTATCGGGTGGTTTGAGCCTGGCGAGGCTAAGTTATATGGCACCGACCTGGTGAGAGATGCTTTGGAGAAAGTGAAGTTGATTCAGGAGAGGCTCCGCACGGCACAGTCCAGACAGAAGAGTTACGCGGATCAGAAGGCGCATGATGTATCATTTATGGAGGGATATAAGGTTCTGTTGAAAGTCTCGCCAATGAAGGGTATTATGAGGTTCGGGAAGAAGGGCAAGTCGAGCCCAAGGTTTATAGGTCCCTTCGAGGTGTTGAGGCGAGTTGGGGAGGTTGCCTATGATATAGCCTTACCTCCCAGTTTATCAGGAGTTCATCCAGTTTTTCATGTATCCATGCTTCGGAGGTACCACGCCAACTTATCCCACGTGGTTGATTTCCACACTATTCAGTTGGATGAGAGGTTGGGCTACAAGGAGGAGCCAGTTGCTATTATTGATAGACAGGAAAGCTAGTTGAGGTCCAAGAGAGTTTCTGCAGTGAAGGTCCACTGGAGGGTTCAACCAGTCGAGGAAGCGACCTGGGGGTCTGAGGAGGACATGCGGAGCAGATATCCAAACTTATTCAGCACTTCAGGTATGATTCTAGACCCGTTCGAGGACGAACATTTATTTAAGAGGTGGAGAATGTAATTACCCGACCGGTCGTTTTGCGTTATCGGACCCCGTTCCCCTAAATGAAACTTCCCATAGCGGCTTATTGTGATTTATGACTTGCAGGGACGGGTGGTTCGGGATTCGGAAGCGTTTAGAGTGGTATAGGAACACTTGGTTCTGTAAGGTTGGACTTTAAGGCCAAAGTTTGACTTCAACCAACATTTTTAGTAAACGACCTCGGAATCGAGTTTCGACGGTTCCGGTAGCTTTGTATGATGATTTCGAACTTGGCGTATGTTTGGAATGGGTTTTGGATGACCCGGGGGCGTTTTGGCGCCCAATATCGAAATTAGAGTTTTCTTAAGTTTGAAATTTGGTTTGGGATGTGTTTTGTGATATCAAGGTCCGAACGGAATTCCGAGACCGGGAATAGTTCCTTTATGTCATTTATGACTTGCCTGCAAAATTTGGTGTCATTCCGAGTAGTATAGGTCAGTTCGGCACATTGTTAGCAAATTCTAGGACTTTAAGTTCAAAGTTTGATTCAATTTGGTTTTGGGGTCGAATTCTTAGTTTCGTTGTTGTTTTTCACGTTTCAAAAATTCGAGCGATTCTGTATCATGAATACAGACTTTCCAGTTCCTTTGGACCAGGTCCCGAGGGGCTCGGGTGAGTTTCGGACCCCTCGGAGCTAATTTCAAAACACCAAAAATTCTAGGTCTCGTTTCCTTCTCTGCGATCGCGGATGGGTTACTGCGTTCGTAAAGAAGGAACTGGGCAGGGGTGGTGAATGCCATGTGCGTTCGCACAAAGGTCACCGCGATCGCGATGGGTTGGGCTCCTAACCCAGTGCAATCGCACACCCCACCTGCGTTCGCACAGAGCCCAGCCTTTGGGCCAGCCAGCTACTCCTTACCCTGTGCGTTCGCAGTGCTCTCTTCGCGTTCGCATAGAAGGCCCATGAGGGCCTGGTTATTTGAAGCTCTGCGATCGCACTGCCCAGGTTGCGATCGCATAGAGGAGACCACTGGGCAGTGTGTTTTTATAGCGGGATTTAATTCATTTCCCTCATCTTCTTCTTATTCCTTGGGACGGTTTTAAGCATTCAAGAGGGGAAAATGACCTAGCTATTTAATGTAAGTAAAAATCTACCCTAATATTAGTTTCATGCATGGATTACAAGCTAAATTAAGTACCTAGTTAGTGAAAATTAAGGATTTGGGGTAGTAACCTAGGGCTTTTGAAAATGTAGAAAATTACTCGTCAATTAGCTATGGAATCAAGTAAAAATCATGTATTAATGATCCTTAGGCTATGGGTGAGTGTTTCCTTCGAGAATTTTTGGAATCTGAGCATGCGGGCCCGGGGTTGGATTTTAGGATTTCTTCAAGAATGATGAATTTGACTAAGTAGTAGGAGAATACCATGCTTTGAGTATAAATTGATATATTTGTATAACATTTGTCTAGTTTCGAGTCTGTGGGTGTCGAGTTTGGAGTTTCGGGCGCGTTCTTGACCCGGAGAGTAGGTTCGATGCGAGGTGAGTCTCCTTTCTAACCTTGTAAGAGGTAACTGTCCCTGTAGGTGCTTTAAATGACTATGTGCTAATGTTTGTGGGGGCTACGTACGCGCAAAGTGATGAGAGTCCGTACGTAGCGACTATTATTGTTATGTCCGGGTAGTTAGGCCTACACCATGCCTTATGTTTTCCTCTAAATGAACTATATGCTTAGTGAATTAATGTTACATGCGGCTTGTTTCCCTGATATCATGGAATTTAAGTAATTTTAAGGAATTGTTCACGAATAAATTCATAGAGTATAAATGTGTGGATTGTGTGTGCATGTGACCGCTTCGCAATTTACATTCCGCGAGCGTAGTGTTATTTCCCCCACTCTCATGGGAGCGAGCTGTACGCCACGAAGAGATTGAAAGATATATATTATGGTTCGGGTCGTTCGACCCTCAGCAGTGCACATATATGATTATTATGATGGCTCAGGCCGGTTGTCCTTATCCTGTATGCGCATGTTAAATTGTAAATGATTCTTTTATGGATTTTGAGTGGTCAGATATATTTTTAAAGGAAAGAAAAGAATAATGAAGTAGAAATTGTATATTTATTTCCCGTATTTATTTGAATTACTTTTATTTTTAATGTTTATTGATTTTATCCTCCTCGTATGTCTATTACTGATATTATATCCTACTTAATCATTTTGTTGGACCTTAGTGAGTGTCAAGTCGACCTCTCGTCACTACTTCTTCGAGGTTAGGCGGGATACTCACTGGGTACATATTTGTTTATGTACTCATGCTACGCTTTTGTACTTAATTGTACAGGTTCTGAGGCTGGTGCATCTGGTTATCAGACCGGAGCTCGATTCTGATCATAGTTGGACCTGACTTCACGGTGAGCTGCTTCTCCTGACAATCCTCGGCAGCACCATGGAGTTTTATTTTGCTTATTTTCCCGTCTATTTCTTTCAGACAGTGGGACTGTATATTATATCTTTTGTATATTCTGTTAGTATGTCCGTAGGACTTGTGACACTAGTTCCTGACACACATGTAGTGGTTATTTTGGTTTGAGGGTCTGTATATATATACATATACATACATATATATACATATATATATATACACATATATATATATATACATATATATATATATATATATATATATATATATATATATATATATATATATATTGGCTCACTCCTCTTTATGACTGCTTTTGGTTTAAAAAAATGGCTTACTATCTTTTTCAATTAATGTTTTGAACTTTAAAACTTGTCACGTATTGGGATGTTTAATAAAATATGGAAAAAATCCTTAGTAATCTAAGTGTGGGCTTGCTTAACCCCGGTGTTGGGCGCCATCACGACCTGAGTTAGTATTTTGGGTCGTGACACTCTGACAGAAACTAAATTACTTCAACAGCTAAAGTGTAATCTAGCAAGGACATAAACACATGCTAACTTGTATTTAATATATAAAATATATATGTCAAGCAAAACCTAGGTTCACATACCTTTTTCCTCAAATAAATATGGATATTTCTTCCTCATATTTTTCTCGACCTCCCATGTAGCCTCTTTTGAATCATGGTTACTCCACAAAACTTGTACCGATGCTATATCTTTTGTTCTCAATTTTCTTACTTGCCTATTGAGAATTTCTATAGGCACCTCTTCATAAATCAAGCCTTCTTTAATTTCTATGGTATCGGCAGGTATTATATGTGACTGATCGTGAATTTACTTTCTAAGCATAAACACATGAAAGACAGGATGAACAGAGGACAACTCAACGGGTAGGGCTAGCCCATAAGCCATGTATCCCTTCTTTTCTATAATCTCATAAGGTCCAATAAATCTAGGACTAAGTTTCCCCTTCTTACCATACCTCATAACTTCTTTCATTGGTGAAACTTTCAAAAACACCTTGTCACCAACCATGAACTCTAAGTCACGATGCCTCTTGTCAGAATAGGACTTTTGACGACTCTGAGCCGCTTTTAGTGTTTCTCTTATTAGCTGAAATTTTTAAGGCCTCACGAACAAACTCTGGACCAATCAGCGGAACCTCTTCTAGTTCAAACATACCCACTGGAGACCTACATCTTCGCCCATATAACGCTTCATAAGGAGCCATACCAATGCTGGCCTGATAGTTGTTATTGTAAGTAAATTCTATAAGTGTCAAGTGATCATCCCAATTACCTCCAAAATCTATAACACATGCTCGCAACATTTCTTCGAGAGTCTGAATGGTCCTTTCTGCCTGGCCATCAGTCTGTGGATGGAAAGTAGTACTCAAATTGACCTTGGTACCTAATCTTTTCTGAAACGCCTGCCAAAAATGTGTCGTTAACTAAGGGCCTCTGTCAGATATGATTGAAACTGGAGTACCATGCACTCGAACTATTTCTTTGATGTACAACTGTGCATGCTGCTCTGCGGAATCTGTCGTCTTTACTAGTAGGAAATGCGCTGACTTTGTCAGTCGGTCTACAATAACCCAAATTGAATCATGCTTACGTTATGTGCGAGTTAGATCTACTATGAAATCCATATTAATCATCTCCCATTTCCACTATGGTATCTCTATATTGATCTAGGCCACCGGGCCTCTGATGCTCGTCTTTGACTTGCTAGTAATTCAAACATTTAGCCACATGATATGCTACATTCTTCTTCATGCCTTTCCACCAATACAACTCTTTCAAGTCCAGATACATTTTGGTAGCACCTGGGTGGATAGAGTACCTCGAGTTGTGAGCTTCTTCCATTATGGAATTTCTCAGACCATTTATATCAGGCACACATAACCGATCATTCAACTTCAAAACTCCATCACTTCCAAGAGTGAAAGCAGTGATTTCTTTGTTTTCAACTCTTTCTTTTAACTTCACTAAGTACATATCTTCGTCTTGATTAGCCTTAACATGTGCAACTAGAGAGGATTGTGCTAAGGCATAAGTAGTTATACCTCCTTCTTCGGTCTCATCCAATCTAACTCCATCATTTGCCAATTTTTGAATTTCTCAACCCAAAGTTCACCTTTGTACTGCAAGATGGGCCAAGACACCCATTGACTTCCTACTAAGTGCATCTGCTACCACGTTAGCTTGCCCGGGTGATAAAGGATATTGATGTCATAATCCTTCAATAGTTCTAGCCATCTTCTTTGTCTCAAATTTAATTCTTTTTGCTTGAAAATGTACTTGAGGCTTTTGTGATCTGTAAACACTTCATAATGCTCGCCATAAAGGCAGTGTCGCCATATCTTTAATGCAAACATCACTATTGCAAGCTCCAAGTCATGTGTGGGGTCGTTCTTTTCATGATTCTTTAACTGCCTGGAAGCATAAGCAATAACTTTTACCTTTAGCATAATAACACAACCAAGACCAACTCTAGAGGCATCACAATACACTGTGAACCCACCCGAACCTGTCGGCAAGGTTAACACAGGTGCAGTGGTCAACCTCTTCTTTAACTCTTGAAAACTCTTCTCACAAGCGTCTGACCATTGGAACTTAACTACTTTCTGAGTCAACTTAGTTAATGGAGCTGCAAGTGAGGAAAACCCATCTACAAACCTTTTATAGTAGCCATCTAACCCCAAGAAACTCCTGATTTTGGTTGGCGTTGTCGGCCTAGGACAGTTCTTGAATGCTTCTGTCTTCTGAGGATCTACTTTTATGCCTTCACTAGATACCTCGCGGCCTAAGAATGCCACTGACTGCAACTAGAACTCACATTTTGAAAACTTGGCATAAAACTCATTCTCCTTCAAGGTCTGCAAGGCTATTCTGAGGTGTTCTGCATGATCTTCCTTGCTCTTAGAATATACCAAAATATCGTCTATAAACACTATAATAAAGGTATCCAGGAATGGCTTGAAAATTCTATTCAAGAGGTCCATGAATGCAGCTGGGGCATTTTTCAACCCGAAGGAGATTACTAGAAATTCATAGTGCCCGTAGCGAGTTCTAAAGGCTGCTTTAGATATATCGTCTTCTTTGATTCTCAATTGATGGTACCTCGACCTCAAGTCTATCTTTGAAAAGTACTTTTCACCCTGAAGTTGGTCAAATAAATCATCAATTCTTGGCAGTGGGTACTTGTTCTTAATGGTAACTTTATTCAACTGTCGATAGTCGACGCACATTCTGGGAGAACCATCTTTCTTCTTGACAAACAGGACCGGGGCACCCTACGGTGAAACACTCAGCCTGATGAATCCCTTGTCAAGAAGGTCTTTCAACTGTTCTCTCAACTCATTAAGTTCTGTCGGAACCATCCTATAAGGAGGTATAGATATGGGTTGAGTGCCTGGCATGAGATCAATGCCAAAGTCTGATTCTTTCGGGAGGAAGTCCGGGAAGGTCATCTGGGAAAACTTTTGAAAATTCTCTAACAACTGGCATAGACTGAAGAGCTGGTGGGTCTGATTCTGGGTTAGTGATGCGAGCCAAATAGGCGAGACATCCCTTACTGATCATTCGATATGCCTTAAGGTAAGAAATAAACTTACCTACAAGCGATGTTGAACTACCCTTTCACTATAAGACTTCTTCATTTGGAAATTGAAACCTAACTAACTTGGCACGACAATCTAATATGGATAGCAAGAAGATAACCAATCCATAGCCATGATCACATCAAAATCCACCATTTCTAACTCTATGAGATCGGCCTCGGTGATGCGACCTTGGAATGAAACTATACAACCTCTATAGACTCTTGTGACTTTCACTGACTCGCCAACTCGAACAGATACTAGGAATGACTCACTAAGTTGTTCAGTTTCTAGCCTGAGGTTAATTACGAAGTATGGAGTCACATACAAAAACGTTGAACCTGGATCCATTATGGCATAAGCATTATGTGAGCAGACTAGAAGTATACATGTAATAACTTCGGCAGATGCCTCTGCAGTCTGACGATCAAGTGTAGCAAACAAACGGGGTTATCCCCCTCCTTGAGTAACTCGATCTGCACCTCTGTCTGCCCAATGCCCGGTCTGATTATGAGAACCACGAGCTTGAGGTAGTGCAACTGCAGTAGCTGAGGAACTAGAAGGACGAGTTGATCCCCCACTGAAATTATGTTGCAACTTTGGGCAGTTGTCCTTTATATGACCAATGTCTTTTGCAATGAAAGAAACCATGAAACCCGAGCTTGCACTGACCTGAATGTTGCCGCTACATGTTCCACAAAGACCTTGTTGTTGTGAATGTTGCCCAGCATGACTCTGGCTATGTGAGCATGTTGTCCTAAAAGTCTGATTCTGGCGAGACTGATTTCCATAACTCTGAGTACGTCTGAAGGAAGACCCACCACCTAACTGATGAATGGACTGAGCTGGTGCTAATGACTCCGTATTGGAGGAACCCCTTCCACCTCCATTGGATTTACCATTAAACCGACATGTTGTCTGGGATCTCTTGTTATGCTCTTTTTCTTCTCTCCTTTGTTGTCTGTCTTTTTCTAAGTGCTTGGTGAATCCCACAACAGAGGAGAAAACTGTCAATCCTACTGCTATAGTTGATGTCGTGTCCTTAATGTGGTAAGCTAAACCGCCAACAAACCTGCGAATCTTTGTTTTTTCTGTCTTAACCATGTGAGGAGCATGCTTAGCCAACCTTATGATTTCATGTAGTACTCTTGCACACTTTTATTCCCTTGCTTGAGTTGTTCGAACTCTGTAGACTTAGCTTCCATATCCTCTTCCGGGATAAAGTTATCCATGAAGGCCTCTTCAAATTCTTCCCAAGTAGGTGGACCATCATCTTCATCTCTTTCCTTTTCCCACATCGCAAACCAATCGCCACCCACATCTCTAAGTTGGTAAGTATCCATCTCCATAGCTTCATCATCAAATTCCTTCATCGCTCGGAGGGCTTTCTTAACACCCTCCATCCACAATATTGGATCTTCATCAGCTATAGAATCATGGAACAATGGAGGACTCAACTTCAAAAATTCATTCACTCTTGAGGACTCAGAATTGTTCTGTCTATTTGATTGAGGTGGAATCTCATCTCTTCTCTCATTCTGGTTGGCCATGAAGGCTTTAAACATCTCCATAGCACTGTTGACAACATTAAACATCTGACCCACCTATGGAGATATAGTTTTCTGAAACGGAATTTCTGTTGGGGGTGGTCCTGGATTCTGAGGTACTTTCTCATAATTATTCACCCCTTCTTCATGTTCAACTCGGGGTACTTGAACCCCCTTTTTGGATTTACCCTTCCTTTTCTGAGTTAAAGACTTCTTAGTTCTACCTTGAGCCACAATAGTAGCAATAGTTTCTTGAGCAGCATCCTGAGTGTCAGTGTCAGAGTTGCGAGTACGAGCCATTTCTGCGAATTTTGGAGAAACGAATACATTAAATAATTTCTTAGAGGTAGACTCTACTCCACGATCTAAAGTATGAAGAGAAAAAATTGAGACTTTTCCTATATGCTTGTAGCCTCCTATTTATAAGTTTGGCGCGTTTCATACTCATAAACAAGACTCTACTAACACGGTTTCATAGACCCTTAGGACTCCATAAACCTGAGGCGCTGATACCAAGTTTGTCATGACCCATTTTCTGAACCAGCCAGGACCGGCACCCAATCACTAAACATGACCGAGCGAACCATCTACGCTTATCAAATCTATTATAACTTCAAACTTTATATGCAACAAAGAAAATACTTTAACCAAATACTTATAATTAATTTAAATATCTAAAACAAATCAACTCCAAAAATTTATTCGTAGTAACTACTGAAATATTGCAAAGTTATTATTCAAAACAACTAAATCTTAACCCACCGAATGTGTCTATGAAGCCTCTACTGATAAACTGACGCAATGTTCAGGACATGAGATTTATTGTCCAGTTCTCTAAGTAAACAAAAAAATAGCTAAATAATGACGACTCAAAGGAGTACTCCACGAACAAAAGCAGAGCTCATCAATAGCAAAAGTGAGGGAAGTCCTAACCCGTAGCCTGCTCGCCTGCAAAACCGATTCCTACATTGTACCCTAGACCAACGTAGGTTCCCAAAAGAGAATGTCAGTACCATCCATTATACTCAGTGATTCTCAACGACAGGAGACGAAACTTTAATAAAATATACATTACGAGCAAATATTCTAAAGGCATGGAAACTTAAAGCTTCTAAAAACAATTCTAAAATAATTGCATAATAGCAGTTTATGAATATTCTAAAAGAAATTCTTTTCTTTTTCTTTCTTATAAAAAAATACTTCACTTTATACTTTGGGAGTTCCAACTATCCTGACTTAATTTTGTCATAGTCACCGTGTGATCGGCACGGCTTCGATCCCAACCTGATCGAATAGGCTCAATCGAGGTTCCACTCGTTTCATGGTTCTCAGCGCTCATGTATCATACCTTAGCCTAGCTAAGTAGATTCTCAGCAACGAGACCCTCGGCTCGTGCGCTCCTTACTTTGGCCCTTCTCAGAATAGAGGATACTCCCACAAATCTTTTCTTCCTAAAACTTTTTCTTGTGACTTTTCAAGTCTAAATCTTGTTTGAAAGTGATTTATCAATATTCATAATAATATTCTTGAGCGTATATATAGCATAAGCATGAAATAAAATTATACAAAGTATTTTTAAAAGTTCTATCTAACTCTTGAAACTTTAACATGTAAGATCATGTAGTAAAGAATAAAAATATGAAAAATAGACGCTTATACTTCTCGAGTAAAATACATATGCTTGAACTAGAATATACTTAGTCAACTTTAACTCGTTTGTTCCAATTAAGCACATGATGACTCGTTAAAGCATTTTATCAAACACCTTGTGCGCATATTTTTGTGAGTAGAACCACTTTAGTAAAGGATTATATTCACTCACCTCAAAACTCCTTGAGCCAATACGTAGGCCCCAATCCAATTTATTCCCATCAAACAATTGATTCTACAACAACTAGTGTATTTGAATTAATTTCAAATTTTCACACCTAAACATGGAACTTACTATTGATACAAAGGAAGAAGGGAATTAACTTTTCAATTCTTACCTATTACTACTGTAGGATAATTGACAATAGGGAATTTTATATACTTGAGTTCAAGAATAAGTGAGTTGTGAAGAACCCTATATTTTTTCAAGCAATTTCTGGCTGCCTCTGTTCGTATCTGTGCATCTGTGTTTCTGTGTTCTCTAAGGCATTAAGCCTTTTTTTTTGTTCGAATAAGGGTTCTGCCCTTTTGCCCTTCTGAATGAGAAATACGTCCTTCTCATTCCAAGGCATCAAGCCCTTTGTTTTGCCTTAACTAATAATGAATGATACCCATCTTTTAAAAATTACTATAAATTATTAATATTTTTCCGAATTGTATATTCAATTCTTTATAAATAGAGAAGTAATTCAACAATCAATCACAAGGGTTTAAATTCGTAATAAAAGTAAAAATTTAAGAAGAAAAAAAATATTAAATTCTATATTTAGCGAGTGTTGAATCTTTTATAGATTTGAGGAGTGTTACAATATCAGTTATGCTGATGGGTTGTGGTTTGGAGCATCTTCAATTGTCTGCCTTTTGCATCTATACCTGCTTTTTAGGTCACGTTTTAACTTATACCCGCTTTGCAAAAAATATTACAAGCGTACCCACTTTTCGCATAAACTTCAAGCATAGGGGCCTGAAGTAGTAAAGGCAATCACACAAACTTCAGCATTCTAAGCTTTTTCAAAAACTTCAACAGAAGTGCTGAAGTTACTTAGTTCATTTGTAAAAATTTCAGCACTAAATAAGCTGAAGTTTTGTCCTGGATTAATTAGTTTTGTCATAAAGCTTTTTCAAAAACTTCAGCATCTTCTACCGAAGTTAATTAGTTTATTTGTAAAAACTTCAGCACTCTATATGTTGAAGTTTTGTCCTGGGTTCATTCGTTTTGTCGTCATTAGCTTTTTGAAAAACTTCGACAGAAGATTCTGAAGTTATTTAGTTTAGTTGGAAAAACTTCAGCACCCAATATGCTGAAGTTTTGTCCTTGATTCAATAGTTTCTCATAAAAAGCTTTTGAAAAACTTCAGCAGAAGATGCTGAAATTATTAGTTAAGTTGTAAAAACTTCAACACTAAATAAGCTGAAGTTTAGTTTTGCAATAAAGCTTTTTCAAAAATTTCAGCAGAAGATGTTGAAGTTATTTAGTTAAGTTGTAAAAACTTCAGCACTAAATAAGCTGAAGTTTAGTTTTGCAATAAAGCTTTTTCAAAAATTTCAGCAGAAGATGTTGAAGTTATTTAGTTAAGTTGTAAAAACTTCAGCACTAAATAAGCTGAAGTTTAGTTTTGCAATAAAGCTTTTTCAAAAATTTCAGCTGAAGATGCTGAAGTTATTTAGTTAATTTGTAAAAACTTGAGCACTAAAAAAGCTGAAGTTTTGCACAGGTATTAGGAAGGCGCCTGAAGTTGTAAAATTAGGGTATAAATTAAATAATTTTAAAAATATGGGTATAGATTAAATGAGAGCGACCACATAAGACGCCCCGTGCAATTTTTACGCTCTAAATAAGTCTCAGAAAATGGAAACAAAAACAGTACGTCTTTACCTAGTTGACTTCCTCGCTAAAACTGTAATGAACTATCATGCAGAGAAGAATATAATTGGGAGAAATAGCTCATTCTTACCAAGTACTCCCTTCGTCTCATAATATGTGTCGTGGTTACTAAAAATACTTGTCTCAAATTATTTATCATTTTAAAAGTTCAAGATAAAATTGATTATATTTTTTCTTTTTTATCCTTAATAATCAATTGCATTCATATTTAGTAAAAATATGAATAATGTCATTGATAGAGATGACACATAAATTGAGAAAACATTTAATAAGGGTAAAGTAGTAAAAAATTATTCTTTCTCAAGGGGCGTGCACAAGAAAATCACGACACATATTATAAGACGGAGGGAGTACAAGCAAAATCACGCCATTACTGCGTGCAAATCTACATCTTCAAAGAGTATTTTTCATTAAAAAAATATTACTCCCTGCATTTCGCATTTCAATTTAGAGGACACATTTCGCTTATCAAGAATCAAACTGTGTGAAGTTTGACCAACATTTTAAAATACATTTTGTTATCAAATTGACATGAAAAAAGTTGTACTAAAATGCTAAGTTACACTAATTTAATTTAACTTCAAAATTTGGTCAAATTGACTCTCGATGAGCGTGTAATCTAATTTGATCGAGTCATCTAAATTGAAATGGAAGGAACAAAAGGGATTATCACCAATAACCAAGTGAAGAAAGAAAGGGCACCAACAGAAGTAGACAACACTCCACCTCTACATAATAGGGGAGACTGCAGAACCAGTATTTATCATCCAATAGAAACATTTAGTTACCAAGTGTAACCGGAAAGCTAACAGAAGTAAAAGAAAGTCTAAAAGCAAGAGACATTCAAGACAAGTTTAAAGGGTTTTCACTTTGCTTCATAAATAACTTAGATGATAGTTTCTCCAGAAAAACATCCATTATGCTGAGATGCACTACTCAAACTATTGAGACTAGCTACGATACCTAATCCTCAACAACCTTATCAGAAATATTTGTTACAGAACATGGTAAAGACAGGCTATTTTGGGGGTTGTGATGCCGGGGGTTTGGGGGTGGGATGGGAGCGGGGTTAGAGATGTCGCGCACTTTGTTTCCTCACTTGATTGGAGCTCGTAAATGGTAAGGCAGCCAACACAAATGCCAAATGCCTTGGGAAACTTCAAAATCTCCTCTTGTTGCTATTCTTCCTGGCAGAGGCAAAGAGAAAATTTAGACACCATAAAGCAAACAAAAACTAGTCAAAACTTTTTCCTAATATATAAGCCATGTCTGAAAGCAAGTTAGAAGCTTTCATACATTGAGAAGTAAAGGAAGGAAGGTAAAGCTCAATAACTTCTCCTTCTCCTGGTTGGTTGGTACAAAAAGAAAACAAATAGAAAAAATAGAAATATTGTTTTATTCTTAGGCCCATTTTGATAATTCTTGTTTCCACTCAAAACAGACACAACAGGGAAAAACCACAGAGGAGAAAATGCACGTCTTCAGCTCAAGTTCATTTAATTTCTTGTCCATTCGTTGCAACAACTATCAAAATTAACCTCAACCATTTTTACTAATACTGAACAAAACATTTTTTTCTTTGAATTACAGGTAAACTTCAAAGCAGATGACACAACTCCAAATGCAGCATATGGCAACTTCAAATGCTATGTTTTACTCCACAAGTAGTAATAATGTTTTGACCTAGAAGTTCAGTTACCTTTACTTATAGCTCCTCTTTTCTCGAACCCTGGTCCGCAGCTTTATCCCGATTCTTGTGGATGAAGTCAATAATGTCTTCCTTGGTCCTGTCACCTTCATACTGCGAGATCTTTCCACTTGCTGTCTTGAAATAAAGAGTCGGATAACCTTGGACATCAAAAGTTCCCTGGGGAATATCATTAGCAGTAGCATCCTACATAACAGCAAAAGATGACTTGGTTAGCAATTTCCAATATTCAAATTTCAAATATTTACACAAGATTGAAGTAGCTACCCCCAAAGAAGGAGGAGCCAACCTGTAAGCTAGGGTGGAAACAGCAAAATTTAAAAGGTAAAAGGCATGAAATACTCTGCTTTTAAGAAAACTTAAGTGCAACAAAATTTAAGCACATTGTTTAACAAGTTGAGCGCAAATATTTTGTTAGGTAATAATGCATGAAGCTGCAAAATGAGGCACGTAATCTCCAAGCTTATACTAGCAAGCAGATACGTGTTGCCTCATGCTTGAACTTTTTACCTTCATTCCTATGCAGACTATGCTGGTAAGCACTCAACCCTATATATTATCTCATCAGTGTTTACATCAGATAGTACTTTGTCCATATTGGGTTAACATTTTTGTTAACTGGGAACAAATCTTATACAGTTTTACATAAAGAACCCGCTATCACACACTATATATGACAAAAAGTTATGTAAAACAATTTTTTAACTCCTGAACTATTCTTTCCCCAAAACCGAATACTCTGCACAACATGTTCCATCCAATTTTACTGTACAAGCAACAAACATACTCAAAATACACAATATATTTCAGAAGCATGACAGAATTATGAGCTTTGAGTAGGAATCTCACAATTTTAGCAATCATAACATCAGCATCGCTTTCAAATGAGACAGCCACTTCATCAAGGATCGGGGCCAACTGCTTGCAGTGTCCGCACCAAGGGGCATAAAACTCTAGGAGTACTATAAGAAACAACCACAATAATCATCAAAATGCATATCCAGTAAAAATTCTAACTAAGGAACATGTTTGAGTTCAGGGATATGAACAAGATGAACACAAGGAGTAGGATGGAGCAAGGAAGAAATTGAACTACACCACATAATTGACTCGTAACTGTCCAAGTGGCAGTTATAAAATGTCATACTGCACTTAAATACATTGTGATACGACTTGTTTGATTAATACTATGTCATATTCCGCAGATGATGATCTTATACCATATGTTTAATTCTATCACTTATCAACATTTTCTGAACAGCTTAATCAAAGCAAGTTGGAACAGCTAATCTCAAAATCACGACCATTGTAAGTCAGTCTAGTATGCTTTTAAACTCAATTTATATCATTTTTTCATCAAATCAACTAAATTTATATCATGCTGAATAGCCATGCGAAATGGCGAAATATACAATTTGAAGTTCAGTTGCTTTACTGCATAAGAGTGCATGACAGTGTTACAATAAATTCTATATGAAGCACTAAGATGGAACTGATCAAAATGTCAACAGTATTTGAACGTTACGTAGGGAATACCATTCTTTGCAGAGTTGAAAACCATATCCTGGAGAGTGTCAGCAACCACAACTTTAACAGGTTCGCTGTTAACCTCTGGGATAGGTTCTGATTTTTTGAAAGGCTTCACCTTGCCGTCCTGAAATATGATGTGAGTAAATATTTTAGAAACATTATAAGAAAAATGTTGCACACAAAAACAATGCTTCTTGAGAACTTCTCTTTACATTCAATTTGTTTACATCTCAAGCAACACTTAGAATTTTTTTAAGAGAAATTCGGTTCATCATTTCAAGAGGTAAAACCAAGGATATGTAAAATGAATGGAGAAACAATTAATACAAGAGAAACGGGTAAAAGAAAAAGCAGAGTGCTTCATTACCTTGAAATCCTTAACCCATGAAGCAATATGATCAGGCTCAACATTTGGTTTGAGATATTTCTCCCCATCATTTGTCTGTATGATGATTAGAGGTACCTGATCTTCTTTGAGTCCAAAGTACTGCTCAACAAAGCCAAATATATCATCATGTTAACGTCAATAACAGGAAATGATTCAAACACAACCAATATGAAACCTAACCTGGAAGGCACCTTGACTGGCCTCAACATCACCAATTAAGAAACTAATATCATTGCCTTTGTACTGCTCAGCAACTTCATGATACTTGGATTTAAAAGTATCAATTAGGTCACTGTTGAAGTTTACGAACAGCATGGCCTGCCAATGTCATACTCATTTATTAGAAACTAGGGAGAAAACGGGGACAAGGCCTCCAGCTCTAAATAGTCCAGCACAAAGAGATAATTGGAACTAAACTTCGATAAGGAAACCAGAGTTGGGTGCATAAAGTGCATATCCAGTACAGGAATAGTGGAATTACGATAGCAGAACCACCAGAAGATATGCTATGTCAAAAGTAGACCCATTTTCGACTACAGCTCTAGAAAGTGCAAGCTAGCAGGAAATTAAACAAGCAGCCGCTATGAGAAACAACTTTACTTGATACATATATTTTCGGAGACAAGCAAAATTTTCGAAAAACACAGATGAAGTTCTTCTATCTATTCTTTGCTCATCTATCTTTGCTCATGGTAGTTGTCATCATACAGGAAGAGTTCATACTGATAACATAAATGAAAGAGCAACTTAGTATCAGGGCAACAAAACATAATAATTTAAAAAGTGAAGAAAATAATTTGAAAGAAAAATCTCAATCCACATTTACTCTCCTATTAGCAAACAGCATTGCTCCAAAACGTAAAACAAGAGACACCACCTTATAATAAGAGATTTGGTAGCATATTGGAGAGTAGATATGGGTTTATACAGCAGCAAGACTAACAGAGTCTGCACATGCAATATAAAACTGGTAAACTAAGTAATGTTGCACCTTGGCATTTGGGCTGTTGAAGAATTTGATAACAAAAGGATGGTTATTGGGGTCCTTGTTAAATAGAGTCACAGTTGGAATACTTGCTGCTTCAACTAACTTTGCTAAGGTATCCACATCGAACTCCTGCAAGTACATATGATCATAAGTTGAAACATTGTCTAGTACATAGAAAATGTACAAAACTTTTACACAGATACAATACCTGGAAATCTACAAAAAGTTCATCAAAAGGCTTGAATAACCTAACAACAGGGCCTGAAACTGATGAGTCCCCTCGAGGAAGGAGTTTAGCATCCAAAGTATGAGCAAACTCATAGTCAGAACGCAATCTCTCAGCCAGAGCTGTGAAATTCTCATATTTCTCGCCAGAAAACTCTGGGAAGACCCCAACCTATAAGAATTTAAAACCATAATGTCAACTACCATTCAGCAGATCTCTTAGGGGTTAAAACAGTAAAAGAAAAACATATGCAAACCAGTGGGAGCAATTCTGGGTGTTTGTGTATCAGGTTACTCTGATGTGAGCATATGTGTTTGGGTGTGTGTACACATATATAATGAGAGAGATACAGAGGGGAGGGCACTTACGATAATGATCTTATTGACATCAATAACATCATCAGCAGATTTAATTTCAGCAGAAGCAGGACCACTTTGTTTCTTTAAGTAAGAAACGATACCATCCGCCTCACGTGGTCCTTTGTAATCTTGAACAACGCTTCCTCCATACCTCAAGATCTTAATTGTAGGGAAACCTTTTATATCAAACTCACTGGCAAGAATCTTGTTTTGCTCCTCATTAGCATCAACTTTGGCCAGAATAACAGGTGGATCATTCTGACTTAAAATTTGTGCTGCTTTCTCATACTGCAATTTACCAAGTGAAGTGTTTAAGTGCATTGAGGTAACTTATGCTCCAAAACCCTATTACCTTTTTATAAGATTCTAAAGAATGTGTTAGTGGTTTTTACCTCAGGAGCAAGTTTCTTGCAATGACCACACCTATAAAATATCAAAGTAATTAATAAACATGGAAAAAAATAATTGCTTCTAATTTGAGGCATACAATTTCCTTGCGACTTAAATAGAGACAGAAATCGCAGATAAGGAAAAAAAAAGTGCAGCTTATTTTGTTGATTCAATAATGAAAATGCACTAAAGCTTCTAGCTTTGACTGTTTGGTCAAACTGCATAATAATGTAAAAATAAACATCAATTCATGATTTCATCATTCCTTGGTGAAATTGTCTCCATCCATTTGCTTACCTTGAGTTTTGGAAATCCAGTTATAAGACTTTTTCACCAAAATGGTACCATGACTTAACTCACTTATGCGCAGAAGTTCCAACTCTTACTCCGTATCACTTACTTCATTCAATACTTAATACATTTTTATCCACCTTTAGCACTCAAAAATATCCCGAAAACACTATCCTCACAAATTATTCTACACCTTGTATGTTTACCATATGTCTCTAACTTCTACATCAGAATTTAAAAGCAAGAAAAGATTTCCCAAAGTAAAATACTTCCCACAGAGGAATATTTTCATGAAAACCATTTTCCTTAATTAAAAAAGAGCACCCTAGATCTGATAATCTCCGTAGCATCTGCTTAAGATCTTATTTTTCAAACAAAAGACCAATAGACTATCGATAAACAAAAATATACAGAAAAAAAAATTATTCTTGTAAGGGAAAACTAAAACAGAAAATACCTGATCTGAAAGATACGCCTGACTAGAGAAGCTACAGATTCAAAAACTACAGACAGTAATGAAAATAAAAAAGCAATGTTATAAATTGAAAACTAATTGGTGAAATTTACCAAGGGGCGTAGAACTCGACGACGATGAATTTGTGCTGACCCACGAAATCAGAGAAATTGGAGTGATCCAGTGTCACTACGTGCTCCTTCTCTTCGCTCTCAGAAGCGTAAGATTCCGATCCTAGCAACGCGTAAACACAGAGAAATAAGCAAATCCAAACCCTAATCGCCATTTTTTCCACTCCTCTTAGCTCACAGAAAAAATATCTTCAATTGTTTCTCATTGTGGATCTCAAGAGGATTTTATATAGTTGCATTGCAGATGGGAATGACTCTGCGGAGATCTTCCCTCTTTCACACTTGAAATGTCTAAATAGCCCCCATGTTTAAGTTCTTGTCATAAATTTTGTGAATTCTCCAAATATTTAATTTTAATTTAATGTTTTTATTTAATGAATTGTCTTTATGAGATCTGGCTCATGAAACTTAAAATATGAAAGAAATCAGTTTGAAACAAAATATGCGATTTGTGCTAAATCTTTATAAGCTCTTGCTATTTGCCCCGTTAGGTCATAGATTTTGTCAAATTTTTTTTGGTAAATACCTATTTCTTTATAGATTTTATCCATATTTTAACAAATTTTCAAATTTCAAAATCCAAATTCCAAAACCAGCTCAAGAGTTATTTTTGGACTAAAATATTACCGTTTGATTTTAAAAAGAACTTCAAAAATTGCCCTAAACTATTATATTTTATTAAAAAAACCCAATTTCTGTTACTATGACCCAACTATTTCATATCTACCCACTTTTTTCTCGTTAAACTCACGCGGCTTTGCACTTCCATAAACAGAAGAAAACCTTCGCCAAAGTTATTGTGCTAATCTTTGGCAATCCACCACAAAGATAAAATTTGAAGGTAATTCGCTAAAATATCTACTAATATTTGTATAAATTTTCTTATATTTGTTTCGCTTGTTTCATATGAATTTCCTTCAGAGTTGTTGGGTGTTTTTGATAATTTTAAAATTTATGAGTATAAGTCACATTTCATGTTTCTTCAAACAAAAAAAGAGTGAAATAAGTTTTGAAAAATTATGTTGAAATAGATTTTCATCTTTAAACCAAACTTCACCTAAATTAATTTTTTTGAAATAAATTTAAAAATTTATGATAGAACGCTAGAGCTGAATTTTATTTTTTGAAACATCGGTCAGAGTTCATTTTAGTTGTTTGTACATATTTCCATGCTAAAGCACTTGTGTATTTAACTTCTCCTATATTCTTTTATGTGCATTAAAGACTTATTCTTTTCTTTTAAAGTACCTTTATGAGTATAAGTTATTACTTTACACTGTAAGCTTTTGTAATCCAGTAGACAAAAGATTAAATGAAAGGTAAACTTTTGTTCTCACTACAAAAATTGAAGTAGGTAAAGATTGAGCAAACTTGTTCTATTCGACACAAAATTTACATTTTTTTGCAAAATATGCGTGTTAAGTGAGGAGGGTAGTAAGGTCATTTTAAAGAAGTAGAATTGTGAACTCCTTCTCGTGATCGGATAAAAGAAAAGGGGTGCAGTTAGAGAACGGGACAAACATGGTACTGACTCGTGAGTGAGAATACAACACTCTCGAGAGTATAAAAACAAAATACTCGCTCTGGTGGCGTTTGTTGTGTCATATGCAACACGTGGCAAAAAACAATTTGTCTTCTCATCACAGATGCCAAGTAAGATGACACACCTACTTGCGCGTCACGTGCACCCATAACTCCTTATAGAGCCGCAGGTGGTGCATCAGTGCATGTGCTTGGAACGAAATGTGGCGTTAGCCTTGAGACAAGAGGCGAAAGCCTCAGAATTTCTTTAATACTTTTTTAATAAAATTAACACGGACTAGTGAGTTTTTGAACTAATAATTGAAAAATAATTAGTATTCGCAAAGTCATTGACAAATAACTATTATCTTACTGAAATATAAAAAGTTTTAGCATAATATGCTGGATTATGGAGTTCTTGAGTATAAACCTCTAGCATATTATGTTGGAATCACAGCGCATCATAATATGTTTGGGTTGTGGAGCTCCTGTATATAAACTTTCAGCATATTATGTTGGAACTTCAGTACATTATAAAATTTCAGCATATTATGCTGAAATCTCATATGTAAAAAATTCGAACTATAACATATTATGCTGGAATTATTTCGGATTTTAAAAGGTATTTTTATCAAGATTTTATCTTTACGTGAAAAAATAACTAAATTTCAATTATTTTTTAAACTATAGCTATTTTTTAATTATAGTTATAAATATGAATAATTGTTTCCTAATTTTTAAGATAGAAATAGAAATAGATATAATAATTTATAATAACAATAACAAACCCAGTTTGACTCTATAAATGGAGTCCGGGAAAAGTAATGTGTACTCAGACCTTACTCCTATCTCATAAAAAAAGATATAATAATTTAAAAAATAAATTTTGACATTGTCAAAACTCTAAGCTAAAATTGTACCAAAATTTTGATTTAACTATCTAAGCATAATGATATAAAATTGTACATATCCAAGTATTCTAAGTCATCGTATATTAAATGATGAGATGATTACATATTATATTCTACTCCTATATATAATATCGTCTCAAATAATTAGAGGAATATTTTGACAAAAAGAAAGAATAGTGTGTTTAATATATGGCGGACAACTCAACGCTGAAGTGTGCATGAGGCATATCGAAGCGTGGATGAATAAATAAGAGGTGTAAGTAAGGGCAAATAAAATATTCCCATGAGATTAACATATCGTAGCACGTTTAAATGTTGTCTCATCCTAACACAGATTTTTAAACGATACTTCCGGTTCAAAAGTTAATTTTTTTTTGTGGTCCAAAATAAGTAATTTTTTAAAATTTTAAAAATGAATTAATTATTTTTTTC
The DNA here is from genome assembly GCA_005239505.1 of Nicotiana paniculata. Classification (NCBI taxonomy): domain Eukaryota; kingdom Viridiplantae; phylum Streptophyta; class Magnoliopsida; order Solanales; family Solanaceae; genus Nicotiana; species Nicotiana paniculata. Next base: position 2,820 of record ML363099.1, on the reverse strand, counting down.
CTATATTGTTCTTGGAGTAAATAAGGTTAGAGTATGTGTTAGGAGTTTTTATGTGAAGAGATAGTAAATATTATTATGGTCAATTTTATTATTAATTAATGTTAAAAGGTGATTTTTTAATATATATAAAAATAATTAAAAAATAACTTATTTTGGATGGGAGGAAGTATCAATTTTGCCTTTATAAACATTGGCACGGAGCATTATAAGAAAGTACTAATTAAACAACAAAAATTTGCACGGCGTGTGCCTTAAAAGGACTGAATTTTGGCGGAATGTTTTCATTTTGATTGGTATTAGCAAAATATTTCTGCTTTTGACTAGGACATCATAATTACTTCAAATTTTAAAGCTTCAAATTCTTGGTTGATGGCGGAAAATGAAAGTTAGTGATTGATTATTGTTAAAATCGTTTGACCGTTGATAATTTGTACTTGAATTTTTAGTTCAAACATAGATTTTGGTGATTTACTGAAAAAATTTCAAAAGTTTATTATTGGACCTTAGAAAGCATTGACGAAGACAAATTGGATCTTTTTAATTTAGTGCTATTTGACTAAATTCGTGATTGAGAATTTTTTGTATTGGTATTTGGAAACTTTGTTTCAAAATTTGGAGTGAATTTGGGATGGTTTGATCGAAATTAAAGTTGCAAATTCGAAGAACACTTTATTAAAATAACTCAAAAAAAGTATGTCAATTGGGTTGACTTTTATAAACAACTTAACAGATAACTAGAGTAAATATGGCATCAATTCTATCAACCCGGAAGAGAAATCACGAAAGAGCAAAAGTATGAAAATCGGACAGACTTTGATGAACAACTTAACATATAGGTAGAGTAGTAATAACATCGACTTTATCAATCCGATAGAGAAATCCTAAAGAGCAAAAGCATGACAATCAGGTAGATTTCGATGAATAATTTAATCCGGTAGAGAAATCACTGAAGAATTATGTGCGAATCCTGAGGCTATTTCTTACATATCGCCAATTTTGGAAATATTCAGCTAAGACCAGACCCTTGTGGGACCATTCCTATTAATCTCCCAGAAAACAGTGATGTCGGACATTTTACTTATCATCGGACTAGACAAGATAGTAGCATTTGCACAACTGACCTTTTCTGAGATAACCATATGTTACTCTAATAAATTGATAACAATTGAATTTATACGCAGTTTTAAGGATATGTGGATTAATTCAATACAAGATTAATAATGTTAGATGAACATGTCAAAGATAGAATAAATGGCCAAACCAATAGTAGTATCGAGTCCTGGCTCGGTTATGAGCCTAATAATTAGCTTGCCTTCGATTAAGAACCAAACACTTATGAAGAACTATGAACAAAATTAAGAACTTTTAATAACCTTTAGACGCAGAGAAAAGAAATGTATATTTCCTTTACATGCGTGTTACAGTGTGTCTATTGAACAATTAGCTTCCCCCTTATATTGTAGGGGAGTTTTACCCTAACTACAATTCTAAGAAAGGTAAAAATCTTCATTTTCACTAATCACTGATTTGCTGCCGATATGGGATGAGGTTCACGTCGTGATATGCAGTTGGATACGGATATCACGGCCTTTTGTTAATCATACACGGTCGGTTGGTAATGCTTTTTGAGGTCTTGGAACTCGAACCGGATCTGGGGGCGTGGTCTCGATGGCGCCGAGGGCAGGTGTTTTGTTTGGGCCTTGATACGAGAGGCTCCTGGCTTCGATTCTGATTCCTTATAATTACGTCCTTGCTTCGTTTCCCTCACCGGGAAATCGGGGTGCTCATTAGACTTGGTTTTATCTAAATAAAGATAGTCCCCTCGTTTCTCACAGGGTAGGTTTTGCCGAAACGATGAGAACTGATAGGTGTTCTCATCGTTCTGACTTTGGACATGTATCAATCATCGGCAGGTTGTCTCCAAATGCGAAGCGTCGCGTACTTCCCCTATAAAAGCTTATACCCCCCTCCCCCCTTCTTTCTCCATTTTCTGATCAAGCTTCTACCTTCGAATTCTCTAGCTATCACCAACTTCCTTCAAACCTTCATATCTTCATCTTTGATCTTCAAATCCTCATAGTTGTTCTTAAGTTTTACCCAGATTTTCTTCGAATCTTCTTACTTTGTTCTTCAGCCTTCAAACTTGTCCCTTCAAACCTCTATACTTTTTCTTTAAATCTTCAAACTTTCTTAAATAGTAATGGAAAAACTTCCAAGTCAGTCCTTCAGTAGGATGCCTCTTCATCTTCCTAACCGCCCGTCGGTATTGAGGCGGTCGCTCCCAAAATAGTTGTTTTCGAGACGGCTGGTCTCGAAGTGGCTGCCACCGAGTCGAGTGCCACCGAACCAACTCCCCAGGCCCCTTGAAAATGTTTATTCCCGGGAGTTGTTCAATTGCTGACGACTTCAAGGTCGAGAAACCCTCATCTAAATAGGACCGAAGTGAAGGAGCATCGAGGTATTGATGCGAAGCTAGAATTCATAGTTTAACATGTTATATGCCTTACATTTTATGTGCGTTAATGATAAAAACATACTTTTTATGATCATAATGGAGTCAATTTCATGTGTAGGTGAATTGGAGATGGAAGCCGAGCTAAATGGATGCAAAAACGTCGAAAATACGCTCAAGAGGCGAAGAGGAGTGCACCAGGCTATAGCCAGGCCTTAGAGCCAAAACGCCTGGCCTGGCCTGGCCTTATCCAGGCCTTAGAGCCAAAACGCCAGGCCTTAGAGCCAAAACACCAAGCCTGGCCGGGCCTTATCCAGGCCTTAGAACCAAAACGCCTGGTCTCCTGGTTCTGGTCAATTTCGAGTTTT
>ML363098.1:0-17718 GCA_005239505.1 Nicotiana paniculata | reverse complement strand
TGCAGCCAATTCTCTCCTAAATGTAAGTGCCTGACTTTGATTGAAATTCATGACATCTTCTCTTCAACCGCATATCCATGAACTTAAGAGTATATATACCACAATCAACACTACAAAAATACGTGAAACAAGAATTGAAGAATAGTTAACACAAGAAGAAAAAATAATAAACATAAGATGCATCGTTAAAAGATATTCCAAACACGTACGTGTTACCCTGTAGGGGTGTCTTCATCCACATAATTTGAAATTTATCCATTTTCTTCCCAACTCTTATTGTGTGATGCAAAGTCCAAGCATTTGAGACAGTGTGGGATAAATCGGGCATAAATTTCGACATGTTTAGATGCACTTTCATATGGTAGATTTTTTAAGGAATCATACACATATAATTTTCTCTTTAAAGCTCAGAATTCCAAATAAAGTAATGCGTTGATGTCTGCTTCCCTGTTGGCGGAAGTCGAAATGAAAAAAAATACTTTTTCAACACATGCCCATGAGATACCACATGAGAGGTCAGTGCCTCTTACGTAGTTGTCCACCATTTCACTAGTTGATTGATCATCAATCCAAGTATACTCTGTAAGTTCCTGAAACACCACTTCCTCTTCTTCTTTAGAAGCTTGTTCATCCTGTTTTTTCGATGTGCTCTTTCTCTTTGATTTATTTTTTGACTTTTCCCTCATTTTTAAATTTTTTTCTTTTCGTCAGCTGTAGGATGAACAATACCTAGCTTAGTCATATACTGATCAAAAAGTAAATCTGTTATTGCACATCTTGATTTTGAATAACTTGGAAGGTGATAGCAATATTTTTTTCGCAAGAAATATATGCTCACTTCAATATGCTGCAATAAAACAACAACAAAAGAAAATTATAAGTATGAATTCAACATATAAGTATGAAATTTTGAAAAAAATGCATTACAACTAGAAACTACAAACTGCATGACAAAAACTTAAGCATATTGAGTTTTAGGTTTTAGGAAATAATCTAAAAAAGTTGCAGCATGTTTGATTTAAAAAGTTTAGGAAAAAAAATAAAGACTGCATATCAAAACTTCGGCACAAATGCTGAAGTTGTTTAGTTCATTTTCCAAAACTTCAGCATAAACAAGGTAAAGTTTTAGTTTTAATTGCTAAACTTTAGCACTAAAAATATGCTTAAGTTATGTCCTGTTTTCTATACTATAAAAATAAGCTGAAGTTATGTGCTTCTTTCTATACTATAAAATAACCTGAGATTTTGAGAAATACAGTTGAACACTAAATCAAAAAACAAACTTAATAACTTAGTTCATCCGAAAGATCAGAGTTAGGATCCACAAGCTCGGTAAAGAGCGACTTTGGAATAGGCATTCTAGCTAATCTGAATGGATTGGAATTATATTCACTATCATCCTTCTTCAACCAGTCATTAAATCTTCTAATAATTCCACTGTCTCGACTAACATAATGGAAGGGACACCTTCGTGTAGTCTTTCCTTCTTTCCAGTCTTGCCCCCTTCGCTTTTGTTTAGGAATAACATAAGGAGATTTCAACCAAATACTCTCCAAACGAATCCTTTTCTCTTTTTTAACTGCTTTTCTTTTTGGTTGCTCTTCCTGTTGTTCTTAACTCCTGCATTTCAGCAGCAGGGGAAGATTCCACAGCCATGCTACCACCTACTTCACCAACTCCCTGCTGTTCCGTCACAGCTAATTGCTGCTGTTCAGCAGCAGGGGGAAATTCCATAGTCCCTTATGTACTACCCATTGAAAATGAACATATGTTGAAGTTGGGAATATCACTAGTGTCCCTCATAACATTAGAAGACATGGAAATCTTCCTTCTTTTAGGATTTAGAAGAAGTTTTGATGCATCAGATGATATCTGCAAAAGCAAGGGAAATATATACATAAATACAACTGAGACAAAACACACATTAGGCAAAACAAAACAACTTGTAATCGAATTGCAGAAAATAACTACCTGGTCTAAGTGCACAGATGGTGTTTGAATTCCAACAGATCCACTTCCATTAGGGTTAAATATGCCTATATCTTCATGCAAAAAAAAAATTTAAATAATACTGACTAAATTTTATAAAATAATATAAACACAATTCACACCTGTTTGTGAGCCAACATGTGTGAATATATGTATTTCTCCTTTTTCATATAGCCGAAGAATCTCACCAATTTCTTTTGAAGCTGCATCCAATCCTTCTAAATAATAATAAAAAAACATACAAAAAAAAAATAAAGTATTTAAATTTCAAACTGTAAAAAATATACTTGGATAAAATTGAATAAATTCATGATATATAGAATACCTTGACATTTGTCTTGCACTGTGGTTTTGTCACGACCCGATTTACCCTTCGAAAGGTATCGTGGCGGCACCTGTTCTCTATGACTAGGTAAGCCTAGAAATTTGCGGAAAAACAACAGAATCAATAAAAATAAAGACAGAGAAGATATCAACTAGATATAACGTAGCTGCTCAGCATATACAATTATTTTACTTCCCAAAACCCGGAATATCACCAACATCACAAGCTAAACTCTATGGTTCAATATACAAAACTGGAAATGAAAGTGAAGTCTCATATACGAACTATAACTATGCTAAGATAGGAGGGGGACTCAGAAGCTCTGTGGACGCTGCAGAAATACCTCAAGGTCTCCCAAAGATCTGCTACTCTACTGACTCCGGAACGGTGCGCTGGTACCTGGATCTGCACATGAGAAAAACATGCGCAGAAGGGCGTGAGTACTCCACATTCGGTACCCAGTAAGTGTCAATCCTAACCCTAGTCAAGTAGTGACGAAGTCAGGTTGCATCTCTACTGAGTTTGCAAAAATAAACAGATATAATTGACAGTTAAGCAAAACAATAATAATTAACAGGAAGTAAAGTGAACCGGAAAGAACGAAGTAATAAATCTCAGTTCTACACAACATATAAATCAGTAGATAGTCGTACAATGCAACACAGGGGAAAGTCTCAGGTCTTGGCCCACAGTCCCAAGGTAAACATGCAATGCAAGGGGAAGTCTCAGGTCATAGCCCGCAGTCCCAATGTAAATATGAAATGCAATGCAAGGGAAAGTCTCAGGTCATAGCCCGCAGTCCCAATGTAAATAGGCAATACAATGCACGGGAAAGTCTCAGGTCATAGCCTGCAGTCCCAATGTAAACAAGCAATACAATGCACGGGAAAGTCTCAGGTCATAGCCCGCAGTCCCAATGTAAATATGTAATGCGAGATGTATATTAGATATATCGTAATTCAAAAGTTTGGGAAAACAGTTGGCAAATATAGAGGAAGGTACTTAACCCAGTTTCAAATAATAGTAACGAGTGGAAAGAATCAGGTAAAATCATTGGACTTGATAAAATCTTAAGTCGCTACTCAGTTAAACCAATAGCAGTAATAATAGGAATTGAAGATGAAGTATATGATAAAAGGAAACAATGGATTTAGTGAGAATATCCCGTGCACGTACTCGTCACCTCACGTACACGGGGTTTTTTATGTCAAAAATCAGTTATAAATGCCTAAGGAAATTTCCCCAACACAGAGTTAGGCAAGCCACTTACCTCGACTGTGCTAATCAACCAATAATCACGCTCTTGCCACGAGTATCCAACTCCGGGTGGCCCAAATATATTCAATTCGATTGCATAATGTAAATATCATTTCAAGAAATAAAAATAACTAATAAATTCGAAGCTAACACGCAAAATTAGGAATTTTGACCAAAACGCCCCTCGGGCCCAAGTCTCGGAATCGGGTAAAATTTATATTTTTCGGACACCCATTCACTCACGAACTCACTCGACCAGAAACATCGAAATCCGATGCCAAAAACCCCTTTAATTCTCAGAATTTCAGTTTGGGGAAGTTTCATCAAGTTCCCATGGTTTTCCCCCCATTTTTGTTAATTAAACTAAAGAAACAACGGGGATTAATGGTCTAACAAGGAAATAGGATGAGAAACCGTTACCTATGATCCTTCTCTTCAAAACCCACTGAAAATCGCCAATTCCCGAGCTCTCAAACGATTTTAGACTTATGAAATTCAACCCCGAATTTTTGGAATAAACACAAAGGGATCTCCTACATGCGGTCCCAATCACCGCGCATGCAGTACCGCATCTGCGGAAAAAGCATCGCAGGTGCGGAATTCACTTAAGTCCACTGGGGCAGCACCTGCGCTCGTTTGGTCGCGCCTGCGATTCCGCACCTGCGGATCCCAGGTCGCACCTGGACCACTGGTCAATCCCCTCACCATCGCACCTGCGATCAGCCCTATTGCGCCTGCGTGTCCGCACCTGCAGGAAAACCTTTGCAGGTGCGAAACACCAGAAGAAAGTCTGGTTCAGCAATTTGATAAGTTCCAAATTCTCCCATTAAGCATCCAAAACAACCCCGAGGCCCCTGGGACCTCAACCAAAACCACCAACCGACCCTAATACCTTATTCGAACTAGGTCGAGCCTTAAAAATACGTCTCATAACATCAAAATCATCGATTATGCATAGATTCAAGCCTAGGAACTTAGAAAAATTCTAGAATTCACATCCGACGCCGAAACACGTCTAAACTCATCCGAATGACCTCAAATTTTGCACACAGGTCATAAACGACATTACGGACCTGCTATCTCTTCCGGAAATCCATTCCGAGTCCGATATCAAAATCTCACCTATCGGCCGAATTCGCCGAAATTCTAACTTTCGCCAATTCAAGCCTAAATCCACAACCCACCTCGAAAACACATTCCGAATACGCTCCTAACCCTGAAATCACCCAACAGAGCTAACGGAGTCAACAGAATCCCATTCTAGATCCGTCTTCACGCAGCTCTAGCCACGGCCAGATTTCTAAAGCTAAGATCCACATTTATGGACTATGTGTCCAAAATCACCCCGGATTTCATCACTCAACGCACCGACAGGTTCCAATAACATAAAAAGACATGGGAGAAATGGTAAATAGGGGATCGGGGGCGTTAATTCTTATAACGACCGGCCGGGTCGTTACACCTGCGTGTCCGCACCTGCGGGAAAAACTTCGCAGGTGCGAAACACCAGAAGAAAGTTTGGTTCAGCAAGTTGATAAGTTCCAAATTCTCCCGTTAAGCATCCAAAAATACCCCGAGGCCCCCGGGACATCAACCAAAACCACCAATCGACCCTAATACCTTATTCGAACTAGGTCAAGCCTTAAAAACACGTCTCATAACATCAAAATCATCGATTATGCATAAATTCAAGCCTAGGAACTTAGGAAAATTCTAGAATTCACATCCGACGCCGAAACACGTCTAAACTCATCCGAATGACCTCAAATTTTGCACACAGGTCATAAACGACATTACGGACCTGCTATCTCTTCCGGAAATCCATTCCGAGTCCGATATCAAAATCTCACCTATCGGCCGAATTCGCCGAAATTCTAACTTTCGCCAATTCAAGCCTAAATCCACAACCCACCTCGAAAACACATTCCGAATACGCTCCTAACCCTGAAATCACCCAACAGAGCTAACGGAGTCAACAGAATCCCATTCTAGATCCGTCTTCACGCAGCTCTAGCCACGGCCAGATTTCTAAAGCTAAGATCCACATTTATGGACTATGTGTCCAAAATCACCCCGGATTTCATCACTCAACGCACCGACAGGTTCCAATAACATAAAAAGACATGGGAGAAATGGTAAATAGGGGATCGGGGGCGTTAATTCTTATAACGACCGGCCGGGTCGTTACACCTGCGTGTCCGCACCTGCGGGAAAAACTTCGCAGGTGCGAAACACCAGAAGAAAGTTTGGTTCAGCAAGTTGATAAGTTCCAAATTCTCCCGTTAAGCATCCAAAAATACCCCGAGGCCCCCGGGACATCAACCAAAACCACCAATCGACCCTAATACCTTATTCGAACTAGGTCAAGCCTTAAAAACACGTCTCATAACATCAAAATCATCGATTATGCATAAATTCAAGCCTAGGAACTTAGGAAAATTCTAGAATTCACATCCGACGCCGAAACACGTCTAAACTCATCCGAACAACCTCAAATATTGTACACAGGTCATAAACAACATTACGGACCTTCTGTCACTTCCAGAAATCCATTCCGAGTCCGGTATCAAAATCCCACCTATCGGCCAAATTCGTCAAAATTCTAACTTTCGCCAATTCAAGCCTAAATCCACAACTGACCTCGAAAACACATTCCGAATATGCTCCTAACCCCGAAATCACCCAACTGAGCGAACGAAGTCGACGAAATCCCATTCTGAATCCGTCTTCACACAGATCTAGCTACAACCAGATTTCTAAAGCTAAGATCCACATTTATGGACTATGTGTCCAAAATCACCCCGGATTTCATCACTCAACACACCGACAGGTTCCAATAACATAAAAAGACATGGGAGAAATGGTAAATAGGGATCTAGGCATTAATTCTTATAACGACTGGCCAAGTCGTTACATACTCACGCCCTCCTGCGCATGTTTTTCTCATGTGCAGATCCAGGTACCAGCGCACCGTTCCGGAGTCAGTAGAGTAGCAGATCTTTGGGAGACTTTGAGGTATTTCTGCAGCGTCCGCAGAGCTTCTGAGTCCCCCTCCTATCTTAGCATAGTTATAGTTCGTATATGAGACTTCACTTTCATTTCCATTTTTGTATATTGAACCATAGAGTTTAGCTTGTGATGTTGGTGATATTTCGGGTTTTGGGAAGAAAAATAACTGTATATGCTGAGCAGCTACATTATATCTATTTGATATCTTTTCTATTTTTATTTTTATTGATGCTGTTGTTTTTTCGCAAATTTCTAGGCTTACCTAGTCATAGAGACTAGGTGCCGTCACGATACCTTTCGGAGGGTAAATCGGGTCGTGACAAGTTGGTATCAGAGTGTCTAGGTTCATAGGAGTCACAACATCACAAGCCGGTTTATTAGAGTCTCGCGGATCCATACTGATGACAGGCACCCGAGCCCCCAGTCAGAGCCACCAGAGGCAGGGGCCGGGGCAGGGGGTGAGCACGTGGTGCGGCCCGAGCACCGGCCAGAGCAGAGGCAGATGAGCCCCCAACAACTACTGTTGGAGAGGCACAGGAGGTCCCTACTGTTACTCCAGACCTCCAGGAGACTTTGGCCCAGTTCATGAGTGCTTTCAGTACTCTGTCTCAGGCGGGACTACTTTCGATAGCCCCAGCTACATCCCAGGCCTGGGGAAGGACACAGACTCCCGCAGCCCGTACTCATGAGCAGAGGGTTCATATAGGGCAGGTTCCAGAGTATATCCCCATGCCTCCTGCAACCCCAGTTCAGCCTGAGGCCAGAGCAGCTGTATCTGAGTCTGAGCAGCTCCGTCTTGAGAGGTACAAAAAGTACCACCCACCTGATTTTAGCAGATTGGATTCAGATAACGCTCTGGGTTTTCTTGAAGGGTGTCATCGTATCCTTCGCACCATGGGTATTGTGGAGACGAGTGGGGTCTCTTTCACTACTTTCCAGTTGAGAGGAGCAACTTATCAGTGGTGGCGTGCATTTGAGCTTAGTAGTCCGGACGAGGTAGCATCACTTACTTGGGCTCAGTTTTCAGAGATGTTTTTGCTCGATTTTGTCCCTCAGAGTCTTAGGGATGCTTGGCGTGCAGAGTTTGAGCACCTACGCCAGGGTACCATGACCGTGTCAGAGAGAGAATCCTCCATTTTATTGAGGGGCTCCATCCCAGCATTCGTACTAGCATGGCCAGAGAGCTGGAGACAAATATTACTTACCAGCAGGCCGTGAGCATTGCTAGGAGGATTGAGAGTATGTTGGCCCGGGACAGAGAGGAGAGGGAGGCCAAGAGGTCTCGAGAGACGGGTCATTTTTCAGGAGTTCGTACTCCTGCAGCACGCCATGGTAGGGGTTTTATGAGCCGCCCCATTCATTCAGCTTTTCCAGCAGCCAGCGGTATTCCAGATCCTCTTAGCCCTTAGGAGCCTTATTATGCACCACCGGTATCTCAGGTGCCTCCAGCTCGAGGTGCTATCACTGGCTAGTCCAGTAGGCCAGTTCAGAGTCAGCAGCAGCCATTGCGTCCTCAGAGGGGTTGTTTTGGGTGTGGTGACCCTCGGCATATGATCAGGGATTGCCCCATAGCGGGGATGGGCGCACCACCTCAGACATACCAGGGTGCACCTCCTCAGATATATCAGGCTCCACGCCTTCCTCCAGGTCCTCCAGCTATTCTTCCATCCCCAACTGCTAACTCACCACCTCATGCAGCTCGAGGTAGAGGTCGGGGAGGTCGAGGTCACCATAGAGGGGGAAGCCAGGCCAGGTACTACGCTCTTCTGGCCCGGTCCTAGGCCATTGCTTCAGATTCAGTCATTACAAGTACTATCCCCGTTTGTCATAGGGATGCATCAGTATTATTTGACCCAGGCTCTACATATTCATATGTGTCTTCCTATTTTGCTTCACATCTGGGGATAGCCCGGGACTCTTTGAGTTCCCCTGTTTATGTTTCTACTACGGTGGGAGATTCTCTTGTTGTGGACCACGTATATCGGTCATGTTTGATTACTATCAGTGGTTTTGAGACCAGAGTTGATTTTCTACTACTTAGTATGGTAGATTTCGATGTTATATTGGGTATGGACTGGCTGTCTCCCTATTATGCTATTCTTGATTGTCATTCCAAGACCGTGACGCTGGCTATGGCAGGATCTCCGAGGTTAGAGTGGAGAGGTTCCTTGGAGTATACTCCCCGCCGAGTCATTTCTTTTCTTAAGGCTCAGCGGATGGTTGGGAAGGGGTGTGATGCATATTTGTCTTATGTGAGAGATGTTAGTACTGAGACCCCTAAAGTGGAGTCAGTTCCAGTTGTCAGAGACTATTCTGATGTGTTTCCAGCTGATCTTTCGGGTATGCCACCTGATAGAGACATTGATTTCGACATTGACTTGTTGCCGGGCACTCAGCCCATTTCCATTCCTCCTTATCGCATGGCTCCTCCTGAGCTGAAGGAGTTGAAGGAATAGTTACATGAGTTGCTTGAGAAGGGATTCATCAGGCCTAGTGTATCACCTTGGGGCGCTCCGGTATTATTTATGAATAAAAAGGATGGCTCGATGCGTATGTGTATTGACTACCGACAGTTGAATAAGGTGACAGTGAAGAACATGTACCCATTGCCTCACATTGATGATCTATTTGACCAGTTACATGGTGCTAGAGTGTTCTCCAAGATTGATCTACGTTCGGGTTATCATCAGTTGAAGATTCGGGAACCGGATATCCCGAAGACTGCCTTCAGGACTAGATATGGCCACTATGAGTTCCTTGTTATGTCATTCGGGCTGACCAACGCCCCAACAGCCTTCATGCACCTGATGCACAGCATATTTCGGCCTTATCTTGATACTTTCGTCATTGTGTTCATTGATGACATTCTGGTATATTCTAGGTCCCAGGAGGACCATGAGCAGTACTTGAGGACCGTGCTTCGGACATTGAGGGAGAAGAAGTTGTATGCCAAGTTTTCTAAGTGTGAATTTTGGCTTGATTCTGTGGCATTCCCAAGCCACGTGGTTTCTTCGGATGGGATCAAAGTAGATCCGAAGAAGGTGGAGGTGGTTCAGAGTTTTCCCAGACCGTCCTCAGCTACTGAGATCCGCAGTTTCCACGATTTTGCTGTGTATTATCGCCGTTTTGTGGAGGGATTTTCATCCATCTCAGCCCTATGACCAGACTGACCCAGAAGGGTGCACCTTTTATATGGACTGAGGAGTGTGAGGAGAGCTTTCAGAAGCTCAAGACAGCCCTGACTACATCTCCTGTGTTGGTGTTGCCTACCGATTCCGGATCCTATACAGTTTATTGTGATGCTTCGAGGATTGGCTTGGGAGCGATGTTAGTGTAGGACTATAGGGTGATTGACTACGCGTCCAGGCAGTTGAAGGTCCATGAGAAGAACTACCCTGTTCATGATCTCGAGTTGGCAGTGATTGTTCACGCCCTGAAGATATGGCGTCATTATTTATATGGTGTTCCCTGTGAGATATTTACGGATCACCGGAGTTTGCAGCACATATTCAGGCAGAAAGATCTAAATTTGCGCTAGTGTAGGTGGTTAGAGTTGCTAAAGGACTATGAAATCACTATATTATACCACCCGGGGAAGGCCAATATGGTGGCCGACGCCTTGAGTCGCCGGACGGAGAGTATGGGGAGTTTGGCATACCTTCATGCAGCTGAGAGGCCTCTAGCCTTAGATGTTCAGTCCTTAGCCAGTCAGTTCGTGAGATTGGATCTTTCTGAGCCTTGCCGGGTATTAGTTTGTGTGGTTGCTCGATCTTCCCTTCATGATCGTATCAGAGAGCGCTAGTATGATGATCCCCACCTTTTGGTTCTTCAGGATAGAGTCCGGGGGGTGATGCCAGAGATGTGACTATAGGAGAGGATGGGGTGATGAGGATGTGGTTCCGCACCTGCGGATCCCAGGTCGCACATGCGACCACTGGTCAATCCCCTCACCATCGCACCTGCTCTAGCTACGACCAGATTTTTAAAGCTAAGATCCACATTTATGAACTATGTGTCCAAAATCACCCCGAATTTCATCACTCAACGCACCGACAGGTTCCAATAACATAAAAAAGACATGGGAGAAACGGTAAATAGGGGATCGGGGCGTTAATTCTTAGAAAAATAGAATAAAACTTCAGCTACTAGAATGCTGAAGTTCAAGAAAAACAGAACAAAACTTCAGCTACTAGAATGCTGAAGTTCAGGAAAAACAGAATAAAACTTCAGCTACTAGAATGTTGAAGTTCATCACAAAAAGAACAAAAACTTAAGCTACTAGAATGCTGAAGTTCAGGAAAAACAGAACAAAACTTCAAAAACTAGAATGCTGAAGTTCAACCCAAACAGAACAAAACTTCAGCTTAAAACATGCTGTAGTTTTACAAAAATAAAAATAAAAATTCAGCACAAAACTTACAGAACATATTGTATTGACTAATTCATTGCCAAACGCCGTTGTAGAACAGTTAGAACGACTCTGGCTACGAGGTGATTCACCAGTTGAAGGAACCGTATTAACTACCCTTGAACGAATCCGGCTGCATGGAAATTTTCCAATCAAAGGCATTGAATTCAATTCCTCTTCTGTAGGAATTATATCCAATACCTTAAATTTCCGATATTCCTGTTTAATATGGAAAAAGTATATTATGAAAATAAAATAAAAGTAATACATCAACATATTAACAAAACTACAAAAATAAAAAAAATTCACTTACAGAATGATTACTGAAATATTTCTCAAGTTCTTTATATTTAGTCTCTCCCACACATACCTAACATAACATCCTGGGAACCTGAGGGGAATCAAGGTACTCGTCGTCATTAATATACCTCTTCCGAAGATCGGGGAAACGCTCATAGAACCAAACACACAACGGATATGGAAATCCACCAACAACATACTCAGTTGAATGTTCGTTGGATTGGTTATCCAATGCATGTTTCATTGACGTAATGAGCTTCTCATAAGACACATTACCCCAAGGATAATCAACACAAGCATTATCATCTTTGACAATCGCTGCATAATCCTCTAGCACCGTTGATTCATTCTTTTTACCAAATAAAACAGACTCCACAACAAGAATTTCCATAAGTTTAACAACATCTTCATCCCTCTCACATACATGTTTGAAATTTACATCATCCTTCTGAATTTGATTACGAGACATAAAATCTCGAATGTCCTTCAATTTCATACCCTTAGACTTACCAAAATATCGTTTCAAAATCGTGCTCTCTCATTTAGATGGTTTTTCAACTTTATGTGCGGTGATGCTCAAACTGCACATAATGTGAAAGTCTTCAAGGGTGAACGATACATTATGCCCAAAAATCTTGAAACTAATGGAGTCTCGATCATTGGTGAATATTCGAGAAAGACACAAGCAGTGAACCAACCTCATGCTGCATTTGAAGTTCTCCATAGCCAAAATATACCGAAAAGTACCATTAGTTAGCTTATCTTCTTGTGCAGGAATCAAGAAAGTTTTGATTAAACTCTTCAAATCGTAGTTACCCTTCCAATAAGCACGACAATTAAACCAATCTCGATATGCTGAAGTTTCACCAAAACAAAGCACAAACTCCAGCTCCAAAACAAAAACAAGCTGAAGTTCACCAGTTACAAAACACAAAACTTCAGCTCCCACTTTCATAAAAATATAACACCAATAATTAAACCAAAAAAAATTCAGCTTCAACTTTCAAAAAAATATAACAAAAAACACAAACAAAACTTCAGCTCCCACTTTCATAAAAATATAACACCAATAATTAAACCAAAAAAAATTCAGCTTCAACTTTCAAAAAAATATAACAAAAAACACAAACAAAACTTCAGCTCCCTAGCTAAAGAATTTATAGAAATGTTCATTAAAAACAGACGCACACGTTCAAAAACTTCAGCATATCACCAAAACAAAACAAAAACTTAAGCTCCCAATATGTTGAAGTTCACCAAAACAAAACAAAAAACTTCAGCTCCTAAACAAAAACAAGCTGAAGTTCACCAGTTACAAAATACAAAACAGACACACACGTTCAAAAACTTCAACATATCACCAAAACAAAACAAAAAAACTTAAGCTCCCAATATGCTGAAGTGCACCAAAACAAAACAAAAAACAGCAGCTACAAAACAAAACATCACCTGCTAAAACGCTGAAGTTAACCAGTTACAAAACAAAAAAACTCAACAAAGCACAAATTTAACATCAATAATTAAACAGAAAAAAACAAAAAAATATCGGCTCCATAAAATTAAGGTATACATGACAAAAAATCACTATAGAACTAAACCCTAACAACCTATCGAACATGAATGTCACAAAAAAAACAAACAAAACCCTATAGAACATGACTATCACAAAAAAAAACAATATCCAGAAATTAAAGCATAAAGATACTGCAATGTACCTGTGATTATACGTAATATTGTAGGCGAACAAACAGTTGAAAAATCAAAAAACAATGACGATAACTGTTTTGATTTCGTAAAAGCGAAGAACGGGAGAGAGAGAGAGAGTATTTGTAAAGTAGAGGAATGGGGTTTACTTGAAGAGAAAGTAGTCTTGTAATAAAAAGGGTAAAATTGTCTTTTTGAAAAGCTTTTAACAAAAAATGGGTACGGGTAAAAATATAAAAATAAAACGGCTACAGATTTAGGCGCCCCGTTTAATTTTTACGGTTTTGCTCTAGCATTATCTAAGTCCCCATGGGTACTTTTGAAATCCAAGTCCTTGGTTGTCTTCTTTCGTATCAACTGTTTAGTAAGTAATTCTTCTTTTTTATGGGCAATTATTAAATTCGAATTTAACATTATCCCGAAGAGGTAATTTTTCATCTGAAATTGCAGTAAAGGTTGAATTGTGAGATTGTGAGGAGTTTTTGTTGGAAGGGGAATAAAAAGAATAAATAAAATGGCAGGCAAATAGCAAATTAAGTTGTAACTTATGATTGGGATCTCCACGAAATTTTTTAAGTATGTTTTCAATAACAGAATTATAATGACACAAAAAAGTATAAGGAAACAAAACATAAATACTATTTTATTTCCAAACCCTATAATTCCTTACAATTCATGATTAACAAAAAAAAGTAGAATTAACCCAAATAACCGTCTATTGAATCGATTAAATTAAAAATAGACAACGGATATATATTTAGATAAAAAATCATATATAATATGTGTACAACTATATATAATCAATGTGTAATCTATGTATACCGGTTAGAAAGTATAAATAATAAATCCAATCAGTTACTTGCGTAAAGATCCCAAATAAAAAAAAAACTCAAAATTCTCTATTATGCTTGTTCTGCTTGGAGTTTACAAACAATCCCAGAAGAAAAATGATTACACTTGACCCAAAAAAAACCAAAGAATAAATAGTAAATTCCCAAACCAAATTGAGTTGAAACCCAAAAAATATAAAGAAGTCTTAACTATAAAGTCCATCTCAAGATCTTAATTCTCAAATCAAACTTACATTTAGCATTAGTAATTGAAGCCACAGTTGGAATTTTCCCTTTAGGAATTAGTCCATGTATATTATCACATGTTACTCTAATTCCAACTTTTTTACTTTTCAATTTGTCCATTTTCACAACAATTTTTGTATCCAACAAAATCTTCATTGGCAATCCATTTTTTCTCTTCAGCTCTGACTTCAAAGTTGAAACTGAATCAACATCAAGATCTTGTGACACCATTGACAATGTTGAATGTATATTAGTAACATTATTTGGTATACTAATAAATCCTGGAAAATTTCCATTTGCTAGAACAATTTGGTTTGTTGATTCTGCTGTTAGAGTAATTGGATCATAAGTGTAAATAAGTTTCTTGTTTTTATTTTTGGTAGAGAGAATGACATTGAATATAGTGGTGAGTTTTGTAGTGTCGTCAGAAGTTGTAGTGAGGTTAAATTGCGAGATTTTGAGAGAGGAAATGGCAAACGAAGGAAGTTGAGGGTGGTAAAGGACGTAGAAAATTGCACCAGCTATAGCAGCAAGAAGAAGAATGGAGAAAATGATGAGTACTGACCAGAAACAACATAAACAGAAACATCTACGACAGTTGCAACGACGACGGCGGTTGTGTCGGCGATTTGGTCGGTAAGGGATGGCGTTTGGCTTGTATGTTTGGTTTTTCATGGTGGAGTTTGTGGTGGTGCCACTAGGTTTGGTTGCCATTTTGGTACAAAGTGAAAAATGAGGTACAAAGAAAGAACAAAAAGTTAAAGAAGAATACAACGTTACTGTTGTTGTTGTTATTATAGTCTGAACTGAACCCGACTAATTTTGTAACGTTCGGAACCGATCGAACTTGGCTAATTTTGTAATGTTGATTCTATGAAGTGGTAGTAAAGAAGATAGCATAGATAAAGAAGAAAATGTATGAAATAGCTATCAAGAAACTATATGAATGTTGGTGAAAAAATGAAAATGGTGAAGTGTCAATGTCTTAGTTCTTTGGTTTTTTCTTAAATTTGGTTCAAAACCCTTTTGGTGAGAGACGTGAACTCCATAACCATAAAGGAAATTGGATACATAACAACTCACCAACAATATTTGGCAATCTCCTGGCTGTATTAGTTTGGATATTTTCTTGCCCTCTCTCTACTTATTCTCTAATTATCTTCTCTGCCTATTTAGTTTGTGTGTAACTATATTGTTCCCTTTTACAACTTGTTTGGATGGTTGTTACGGGTCATTTTATATTGTATCGTAGTGTATTATATTATAGGGAGAAATTAAAAAATAGTCAGATTTACAAGTTATCATTCAAAAATAGTCACAGTTTCAAAAGTACTCGAAATTTAGCCACTTTTTATGTAAAGATAAATTTGAACGAAAACACTGTTCAAAATCCGAAAAATATTTCAGTATAATATACTGGAGTTCCAGCATAAGTATACTGGATTTCTAGCATAATATACTGGAGTTCCAGTATAATATACCGGTCCAGCATAATATGCTGGAAGTTCATACATAGGTGCTCCAATATCCAATATATTATGCTAGAGCTTTCTGCATTTTGGAGTTCCGAAGTTCATGCACAGGTGCACTGATCTCCAGTATAGTACGCTGGAACTTTCCGTGTTGAAGCAAAATGGCGGCTATTTTTCAATGACTTGCAAACACTGACTATTTTTGAATGACCAGTCCGAAAACTGGCTAGCCCGTTCTATTTTAACTATATTATATTGTACTGTATTATTTTAATAAATATAATTTTTGCATAGATTATATTGTTTATCGTCATTTCATCATGCACCAGTAATATGAAGAAAAAACTTGCAATATTATACAAGAAAGTAGGGTATATGGTAATATTATTATATAAAAGGTCGATAAATGATAAAATAGAATTATTTAATAATAAGGACGGGCAAGATGAGAAAAAATTAAGGTAACAACACGACCACGCTAAAATCGGGCATTACATAAAATAATATTTTTCATCTTACGTGACGACGAATATAATAATGTGATACAATAAAATTCAAGTAACAGTGAAATATTGTAAAGTAACAATATGATACAATACAATAGGTAACAACTATCCAAACAATTAAAAAGTCTTGAGGAGATTATGGAACTTTCATGTAGAAATTAAGGCAAATTTTCATAGAAAAATCAATCAAAACCAAGGTGTTTTACACATCAAACCAGAGGAATACGAGTTGTAGAACTAGTCTTAATCTATAGGCAGTATGGTTCAAAGGATTAGGTGAATTATTTCGGAATAAATTTTTTGATTAAATTTCTTTTCATATTTGGTTAGAGGTACTAATTAAAACTAATATTATACCAAAATCTTGGTATATGAAATAAATTATCTAGGTTATAGTCTTGCAATATTTTTCTAGCTATCTAGTCAGTTGTCTTCTTTAATCTTTTGAATCTTTTTTTAGTGAACATATTTAAAGATTTAACCCAAATAGCCGCTCACCTAATTTCTTAAACTTAAAATAGCTGGCGTATGTATAATTTTTATATATAATTCATGGAAAATATATGTATAATTATATATAATCAATGTATAATATATATACCGGCTAAAAAAGTAAACATTAAATCTAGCCGGTTATCCCCACATATTTTAGATTCATTTACAATTCAATAAAGATTCATTTAAGTTTTAATTATCTCAAATTTATGTATTTAGATTAGGTGCAGTGCACGTTTTATGAAATCTAGGTTTAAGGTTGACACGTTTGAGTAATAATAATCTATATATATATATATTATATTAAAAATATGAAGACCCTGTCGAAATATTATTCGCCTTTTTTACTCTTCGTAAGTACGTTATATGTTGGATATACTTGTAATTGTTATCATTAATTTTCTTTGGCCAAAATAAAAAACTGCTGCGTGCTTCCTTTTAGATTTAGAATTCTTTAGAATTTACACTACTTAGGATTCTTACCTTACGCTTTTTTTCCTTTGATTTTGTTTCCTTTAGTTTTAGGATTCTTGGATTTTTGTTTTCTTTACTTGTAGGATTCTTTGGATTCTTTCGTTTTAATTATGGGATTGTCATTTATCTATTTTTTTTCTATCGGTTTAAGATGCAATTTTTATTGTTTCTTTTGTGTAGGTTTAGGATTTAATTTAATATTGGTTTATCGATTATAGTTTACGGTAATATTGTGTCTCACTTATATATGTTTATGATTCAATTTTAGTTTCTAATATTTTAAAATCAAAACAGTTAAAAATAAGGAGGGGTTAATCACTTCTATAAAAGAAGTCATTATTCTACATTCTTTATTATAAACTGTTTATAGTATCAACATACGTATAGGTAAATTTGCTTGTGAATTTAGGTAAAATTTTCTACCTTGTTCTGTATTCTTGAAGTNAATGGAGGGAAATGAAAATTTGAATCAAGTGAGCTTTTGTCATAAACTTTGTACCACATTGGTGAAAGACAACTACACTTGTGTGTATAAATTAGGATCACTTCTTAGAGCTCTTAAAAGGAGTTGAAGAGGATGTATCCTCGCGCCGTCGTCGTCGCTCGCTCGGCTTTGGCTTTGGCATTGGCTTTGGCTTTGGAGAGGCGATAACAAGCTTAAGGAATTTTATTATTAACGTTTCTGTGGTGAAATTTATATTGA
>MDKI01138057.1:0-18919 GCA_005239505.1 Nicotiana paniculata | reverse complement strand
TAACTCTAGTGAGTGGATGACAATTTGAAATACCAAACGTGTGTTAGAACCCAAAGAGTTTAATTTAAGTTTGAAGTACAGTGATAGCGGGAAAAAACAATCAGCTAGCAATAAGAGAGAAAACTATAAAAGAATAGCCTTTAGGAATTATCGAAATGTGATTTCTCCAAGATTGATAGTGTAAGCAGAGTTAAATAATTAAGATTGTGTATGATAGTTGTGAATACATTGGCCTTCCACTTATATAAGTAATTTAGTTTTTCCTAGTAAGAAAAATTGCTCAAACGTAAGTTGAATGATGAGTCGTCACTATCATAAAATGCAAAACATTACAGAAGATAAGAAAGAGTTGTTCGGATCCCAACAAAAGAGAGGGATCCGCAAGTACAAGACCTTAATCTTTGTGCCAAGGGGGAGATGATGGTACTTTGAGGTACCAAGATAGACTGTGTATTCCATACATAGATGGGCTCAAAAGTGCGGACTATGTCTGAAGCCCAGAATTTCAGGTATTCTATTTACTCAGGCACCACAAAGATGTATCATGGGCTTAAAGAGATTTATTGGTGGAACAATATGAAAAAGAACGTTGACGACTTTATGGCCAATTGTCCGATTTATCAGTAAGTGAAAGTCGAGTAGCAGAAAGCCCAGTGTTTTACCACAGAATACACATATTTTTAGTGGAGATGGTAAAATATGGCATTTATAACATGTCTATCTCGCTCAATATGGAAGCATGATTTGATTAAGTGATTGTAAATCGGCTTACCGAGTCAGCGCAGTTCTTGCCAGTAAAAACTAAAGATTTAGTAGAAGATTATACCAAGTTGTACATTCAGGAAATCGTCTGATTGCATGTGACTCCGTTGTCCGTCATTTCGGACTATGATGCTCAGTTTAAGATGAACTTTTAGAAGATCTTTCAGAAATGATTAGGCACAAGTTTTTCATCCTCAGAAAGATGGCCAGGCAGAGTGCATTATTTAATCAGTTGGGGATATGTCCTTGATGTTCAAAGTAATTGGGATGATCACATACCTCTCATTGACCTTGCTAATAATAACACCTACCATTCTAGTACCAAGATGGTATCGTGTGAGTCTTTGTATGGGTGAAGGTGTAGATCGCCAATTGGTTGGTTCAAAGTTGGTGAAGAGGAGTTGTTGGGACCAAATTTGGTCTATCAGACTATAGAGAAAGTTAAGTTGATTCAAGAGTGTTTGAAGACGACTCAGAGCCGACAAAAGTCCTATTCGAGCGTGCGGCATAGAGACCTAGAGTTTCAAGTTGATTATTGGGTGTTCCTGAAAGTTTTGCCTATGAAAAGCGTTATGAGATTTGGGAAGAAGGGGAAGCTTAGTCCCTGCTATATTGGGCCATATAGAATCATACGAAGGATCGGTCAATTAGCTTATGAGTTAGAGCTCCCACCAGAATTTGCGTCTATACAACCACTATTTAACGTAGCGTGCTATAACATTCAAGTTTCTAGTACTTAGTTACTCATGTCAGTTCAGTACTCAGATACTTATGTCAATTCAGTACTCAGGTACTCATGTCAGTTCAATACTCAGATACTCATGTCAGTACAAATGCTCATGTCAGTACAAATACTCAACTACTTATATCAGTCCAATACTTAGATATTCATGCCATCTTAGTACTCTGATATTGATGTTACTTCAATTCTCAAATATTCATGTCAGTTCAATATTGATATATCTATGTTAGTTCAGTATTCATGTATTCATGGCAACCCAATATTCAGTCAATGCAGTAATCATTCAGTTCAGTATCTCAAGAATTCAGTAATCATGTATTTATTCATTTTATTATGAAATTAATAATGCAAGTTCATGTTTCCACCAGACTCGTTTAAGGTCCGGAGTTAGAAGAAGTTATAGTCAGGACAATCATTCGAGGACGAATGATCCCAAGGGGGGAGATAATGTAACATCCTGTAAATTCAGATTAGGTGTGAATATGTTAAATGGGTATTAATTTGATATTTTGGACATATGAAGTCCTATCGGTATGACTATGGGTGAAAATAGTTGTTTCAAAATCAAGATGGAAAGTGAGGTGCACAAGATTCGACAAAATCGACTAAGTTTGCAGAAGTTCCATCTTCCATCAGGTTTTGGTGAAAATATGTAAGGAATTTGGGAACACTTAAAACATGAAAGGTGTAGGCCCTTGATATAGTTTTCCAATGATATATTTTGGATCCCAAACGGAGCTTTTGCCAAAAGTTATGCGCATTTTACAGAACAATGCACAACCACTTCGCCCCGGACCGCGACCGCGGTCATGAGGCAGTGTTCCTACTATTTACCACGGTCGGGACCGCGGTCAGGCCTACAGGGATGCGGGGGCGGACTTGGGGATTCATTGTTTTGGCCCTATTTCGTCCCCCGAAGCCGCAAAACATAAAAACTTGCTCTAAAAAGGGAATCTCTCTAAAACCTAACTCCTTAAAGGTTCCTCCACCATCCAAGTTAAGTTCTAATGGTGATTCTAAGTTAATTTAATTTCCCAACATCTTATTAATATGGGTAAACCCTCCATATCATTAGATATTCGATCGGTTCATCATTGTTGAGAGAAGGAACCCTAGAACTCGAATTCAAGGGGAATGAACTTCAAAGAGGAAATGTCTTCACCCTCTAATTGATTCTAACATTGGTTTAATAATTATAGACTCTAGTTCATGAGCTATGAGTTGATAGGTTTGATAGAAAAGGGTGATCGATTATAGGTTTGGTGTGTCGATTGTTGATTATTGGTTAAGGGTGTTGTTTACCTTATGGGTGATGAAGAATAATGTTGATTATAACCATTTGAGACTTTAGAATTTATCTAGGAGCAAGATAATGGGTTATTGGGTGTAGAAACACCATTAATAAGGGCTATGAAGCTTTATGCCACCAAGTATTTGATAAAATTCCTAAGTGACCAAAACATGACTATTGTGGCTAATTTGGAATCCCTTTGACTTGTATTCATATAGACTAAAGTTGAAAGGGTTGGAGAATGTTGTATTACGCTCAAGAGCAGGAAGTTAAGGTATGTGAGGCTAACTCTCTATTTTTGGGAATGTTAATGATTCTCCCTACACTATGTTTCTTTTACCACGTTACCAATTGCCTAAGAAATATAGTTAATCTCAGTTCCTTGAATAATTGGAGAACTTCTATTCTCTAGCTGCACAACTCGTTCATGACTTTCATTCTGAACGTTGTGAAATCAGTGAGTAATCAATATAGACTTGGGTTGATGCCCATGAATCTCAGTCTAGATTATTCAGCATGTCATAAACAGTTGAAGTTTCAATCTTCATAATCAGTTAATGAATATATGTCTCAGTCTAGCTCTATTCAGCATTCAAGTATCATGTAACTTATTATGGTTCAGTATTTCAACATCATGTATTTCAGTATGATTCTCAGTTTCTGAATGTTGAACACCTGTATTTGGGCCTGAGGCCGTAGTTTATATGCTTTATGCATGTTTGGGCCTGAGGCCGTAGGTTATGCTTTATGCATTTTGGGCCTGAGGCCGTAGTGATGTACACGTATACTTGGGCCTAAGGGCGTAGCTTGTGCACATATATGTTGGGCCCGAGGCCGTAGCTTATTCAGATAAACCGGTTGTTCATCATTCAAAAGAGGGAGTATTCATATCCTTACTTCCTTTGTTCAGTTCAATTACCAGTTATCAGTTCATTTATAGTTATCATTTCAGTTTCAGTTTAAATAGTTATCATTTCAGTTATCAACTTAGTTTCAGTTTCAGCATTTATAATTCTTTCGTTCAGTTGCTTAACATACCCGTGCAATTCAAATGTACTGACGTCCCTTTTTGCTCGGGGCCTACATCTCACGATGCAGGTAATGATTTACAGCTTGACAATTCAGAGCACTAGGATTCGCGTACCAGCTATTTGGTGATCCTCAGTTCTTTCGGGGCACTATCATTACCTTACAGTCTTCAGTATTCTTAGACAATCAGTGTTTTCAGTACTTCATTTGAGGCTTCATAGAGTAGAGTAATAGTTAGATAGAGTCGCAGGCTTTTCATATTAAGCTATGTTGGCTACAAATATGTTTCAGAATAGTATTAGTATTTCCGCACTTTGATTTACATCATCCAGACTTTTAGTATATCAGCATGTGTTAGTTTATCTCCTGCATTCAGTATGTTATGATATCACATGTTGATTCAGCCAGCCAGTTGATTCGCTCGGTCACATGTAGTCAGGCACCGAGTGCCATGTTACGTCAAGGCCTGGGTTCAGGGCATGACAGTGTGCCACTGTTAAACCATGGAGTAGCACCAACGCCTAACCCTATTGACGTCGGTTCACATATTGCTTTGCGCGTTGATTTGGGCACTAACATTGAAGGAAGTGTACGTGGAGGAGACCAACCTGGCGTACAAAGAACACAGGCTCGAGAAGAAAGAGAAGTCAACCTACAAGTAATCTTTGAAATGCTGCAAGCACAACAAGTTGCTATCGCTCAGTTACCGAGTTAGCAAAAGACTAGAGTAGAGCAGGACTAGGAACAACTCCTCGAATTGAGCCAGCACTAGAAAGATCAAGCAATAATGGGTCAGGAACTGACCCCACCATCATGAGGATGCTAGAGGAACTCACTAAGAGGGTTGAATCAGGAGAAAAGAAGATACAGGACAACGACAAAAAAGTGGAAACCTACAACTCGAGGGTCGACCAGATCCCGGGAGCACCCCCAGTCTTGAAATGACTGGATTCGAAGAAGTTTGTACAGAAACCGTTCCCACCGAGTGCGGCTCTGAATCCCATTTCGAAGAAGTTTTGGATGCCCGACATTCAAAAATACAACGGGGCCATATATCCCAGTGAGCACATTACCACATACACTTGTAGCGTAAAAGGGAACGACTTAAAAGACGACGAGATCGAGTTTGTTTTATTGAAGAAATTTGGAGAAACACTGTCCAAGGAGGGCATGATGTTGTATCATAACCTCCCCCCGAAATCAATAGATTCGTTTGCCATGTTGGCAGACTCATTTGTAAAGGCACATGCAGGTGCCATAAAAGTCGCTACAAGGAAGTCCGATGTTTTCAAAATCAAACAAAGAGAGAACGAGATGCTGAAGGAATTCGTATCCCATTTCCAAATGGAGAGAATGGAGTCACCACCCCTTTCCGATGATTGGGTCATGCAAGCCTTCACCCAGGGATTGAATGAACGAAGCTCAATAGCTTCGAGGCAGCTGAAGCAAAACTTGATTGAGTATCCCGCTGTAACTAGGGCGGATGTGCACAACAGGTACTGGTAAAAATCAGGGTCGAGGATGACCAATTAGGAGCCCCCTCGGGATAAGTGTATCCAAGCAGGCTACTAGCAAAAGAATCGAAATATGCAGAAAGGGAGCCGAGACTAAACAAGTAAAGGTATCAGCCGTACATTGAAAACCGAAGAAACACTTCGAGGCGTAACATACCTCGAAATGATCGAAGAGAGGATCGAGGTCAAAGTTCCTTGGGACTCATGAGTAATGCCAGGTTTTACAGACATTCGGGACCGATGGAGGCACCCTGATTATCAGAATACAACTTCAATATCAATGCCTCGGATATCGTATATGCCATTTGAAAGATTAGGGACACTAGATGGAACAAGCCCATACAGTCCGATCCTTCTCAAAGAAACCCCAACTTAATGTGCAAGTATCATGGCACTCATGGTCATAGGACCAAGGACTGCAGACAGCTTCGAGATGAGGTAGCCCGATTGTTCAACGAAGGGCATCTTCGGGAGTTCCTTAGCAACCGGGCCAAGAACCATTTTCGAGAGAGAGATGCAAACAGGAAAAATGAACCAGAAGATCCCTAGCACGTCATTCAGATGATCATCGGAGGAGTCGACATCCCAAAGGGACCCATATTCAAACGAAAAAACGTATCCATCACAAGGGAAAAATGGAGTCGGGACTACCTACCCGAGGATACTCTTACATTCAACGAAGAAGACATCGAGGCCATATCTCAACCTCATAATGATGCACTGGTAATTTTTGTCTTTTAAAATAAGATTCAAGTTAAACGTGTGCTCGTGGATCCAGGTAGTTCGACCAATATAATTAGATCGGGGGTCATGGAGCAGCTCAGGTTGCTCGACCAGATCATACCCGCCTTTCGAGTCCTGAATGGATTCAACATGGCGAGTGAAACAACAAAGGGGGAAATCATCCTCCAGTCAACGTGGCTGGAACCATACAGAACACCAAGTTTCATGTCATCGAAGGTGACATGAGGTATAATGCTCTACTTGGAAGGCCGTGGATCCATAGTATGAGGGCAGTGCCATCAACTCTTCATCAAATGATGAAGTTCCCTACAAAGGATGACAAGAAAAAAGTATTTGGGGAGCCGCATGCAGCTAAGGAGATGTTCGTGGTGCACGACTTGGAACCAGTGTCGACTCCATCTTCCTCGGAGAAGTCAAAGGATGAACAGGTAGCCAAATAGCAATCACAACCCTTACCCTCGGCAAAGCCCGAGGGGCACCAGCCCGATGAACATGTGGTCGAGGATGAAGAAGAAGATTTCCTCACCCCTCGAGCCGTCCTTTCCCCCGAGGAATCAGATGCAATGAAGTCCACAATCGAAGAGCTCGAGCAGGCCGCATTGATCGAGCATCTTCCATAACGTAAGGTATACTTGGGAACGGTATTAACACCCGAAATCAGGAAAAACCTCATTCAATTTATTATTGATAACATTGATTGCTTTGCTTGGTCCCACTTAGATATGACGGGGATCCCACCGGAGATAACCACCCATCGACTAACTGTCGAACCCAGGTTCAAACCGGTAAAGCAAAAAAAGAGACCTCAGTCCGAGGTAAAGCATGCATTCATCAAAAATGAGGTAACCAAACATCTCAAAATAGGATCCATTAGGGAAGTGAAATACCCCGAATGGCTAGCTAATTTAGTGGTAGTTCCTAAAAAGGGAAATAAACTTAGAATGTGTGTAGATTACAAAGATTTGAACAAAGCATGCCCTAAGGATTTTTTTCCACTGCCTAACATCGATCGATTGATTGACTTCACGGCTGGCCACAAGATCCTTACTCTTCTCGATGCCTACTCCGGGTACAATCAAATTCAAATGAACCCAGGGGGCCAGGAAAAGACTTCATTTATCACGAAGTATGGTACATATTACTATAATGTATTACCCTTCGGGTTAAAAAAAATGTAGGAGCAACATATCAACGCCTAGTTAATAAGATGTTCGAACATCAAATAGGCAAATCTATGGATGTTTACATTGACGGCATGCTAATTAAGTCCCTGCACGTAGAGGACCATTTGGCCCATTTGCAGGTAACGTTCGACATCTTAAGAAAGTAAAACATGAAACTCAACCCCGAGAAATGCGCTTTTGGAGTCGGCTCGGTCAGATTCTTGGGCATCATGGTGTCAAATAGGGGGATCGAGATTAACCCAATAAAATCAAAGCAATCGAAGAGATCACCGTGGTAAACAATGTGAAAGTCGTGCAGCGGCTGACCAGCCGTATAGCAGCCTTAGGCCGGTTTATCTCGAGGTCTTCAGATTGGAGTCATCATTTCTTCTCCCTACTCAAGAAGAAGAAAAACTTTGAATGGACTCCAGAATGTCAAAAAGCCTTGGAAGAATTAAAATGGTATCTCTCGAGACCAACTTTGCTCCATACTCCGAAGGAGGATGAAACACTATATTTATATTTGGCCGTGTCCGAGGTAGCGGTAAGTGGAGTGTTGGTTCGAGAAGAGCAAGGTACGAAATTTCCTGTCTATTATGTGAGTCGGACCCTTGGAGATATTGAAACCAGGTATCCGCATTTAGAAAATTAGTCATTGCATTAATAAGTGCATCTAGGAAATTGAAACGATATTTTCAATGTCATCCTATATGTGTATTAACTACATATCCACTCCAAAACATTTTGCATAAGCCCAAATTATCAGGCCGACTGGCCAAATGGGCCATCGAACTTGGAGGATATGATATCGAATATCAACCTCGAACAGCTATGAAGTCTCAAATTTTGGCATACTTCATGGACGATTTTACGCCAGCCCTCGTGCCTGAAGTAGAGAAAGAATTCTTGTTAAAAACGGGCACATCATCGGAGGTATGGACCCTCTTCACTCTCGGTGCCTTGAATGTGAAAGGGTCCGGGATCGGTATAGTTTTAAAACCGCCTACAGGCTGCGTCATTAGACAATCTATAAAAACTTCAAAATTAACTAACAATGAGGCCGAGTATGAGGCCATGATTGCAGGTCTCGAACTAGCCAAAGGCCTAGGAGCAGAGGTCATCGAAAAAAAATGCGACTCTCTTTTGGTGGTTAACCAAGTAAATGGAAGCTTCAAGGTCCGAGAAGGTAGGATGCAAAGATACCTAGACAAGCTTCAAGTGACATTGCATCGCTTCAAAGAGTGGACCTTGGCCCACATACCTCGAGAACAGAACAGCGAGGCCAATGCACTCGCAAACTTGCGTTCGTCTGTTGAAGAAGATGACATAGTCCTGGGGAACTATCGTATAACTATCAAAGTCAGTAATCGAAGAACTTCATGTATAAATCAACTCAACGGGTCTAACATGGGATTGGAGGAACAAGTATGTCGACTACTTGAAACATCGGAAGCTCCCCACGGACCCAAAAGAATCAAGGGCCCTTCGAGCCAAAGCAGCCCGATTTTCACTCGACGAGAATGGAACATTGTATATGAGGACCTTCGACGGACAGTTGGCAGTATGTTTGGGACCAGGGGACACTGATTATGTGCTACGAGAAATCCACGAGGGCACTTGTGGCAACCACTCCAGTGCTGACTCCTTGGTTCGCAAGGTGATTAGCGGGATATTACTGGGATAACATGGAAAAGGACACCAAGGAATTTGTTCGAAGATGTGATAAATGCCAAAGATTTGCACCAATGATACATCAACCCGGTGAACAACTACACTCGATCCTATCCCCGTGGACATTCATGAAATGAGGGAGGGACATTGTCGGCCCCCTACCAACGGCGCCAAGTAAAGCTCGATTTATCTTATTTATGACTGACTATTTCTCAAAATGGGTAGAAGTGCATGCCTTTGAAAAGAGAAGAGAAAAAGAAGTCATCAACTTCATATGGGACCATATCATATGCCGATTCGGGATTCCCTCCGAGATAACATGCGACAATGAGAAGAAATTCATCGGCAGCAAAATAACGAAGTTCCCTGAAGATCATAAAATTAAAAGGATCCTATCAACGCCTTATCAGCCAAGTGCAAATGGCAAAGTTGAGTCCACGAACAAAACAATCATTCAAAACTTAAAGAAGAGGTTAGATAATGAGAAGCGGAAGTGGAGAGAAGTATTGTCCGAGGTACTATGGGCATATCGAACGACATCGAAGTCAAGCATGGGGGAGACCCCGTTTTCTTTGGTATATGGGTCCGAGGCATTGATACCAGTCAAGGTTGGAGAGCCGAGCGTCAGATTTCAGCATGCCACTAAGGATTCGAACAACAAGGCCATGAACACCTCCCTCGAGCTACTAGATGAAAATGCGAGGCTGCGTAGTTCGAATGGCCGCTCAAAAACAAAGGATCGAAAAGTACTACAACAGAAGAACAAACCTTCGATACTTCGGAGTCGGGGACTTGGTTCTAAGGAAAGTCACCCTCAACACCCGAAACCCAAATGAAGGGAAGCTAGGCCCTAGTTGGGAATGACTGTACCGTGTCCTTGGAGTAGCAGGAAAAGGATCCTACAAGCTTAGCACTATGGAAGGCGAGAAACTACCAAAAAATTGGAATATATGGTTGCTCAAACGCTATTTTTGTTGAGGTATAACCTTCTCGCTTTATCATTTATATTTCATACTAACTTCTTACAAGTGTTCGATTGGAAATATCGAAGTACCCTCCAGCTCGATGACCTTGGGTTTTAAAGCATGCGTTTCACTTTTTTTCCCTTAGATCAGGTTTTATCCCAAATGGGTTTTACCGGCAAGGTTTTTAACGAGGAAACATCTACATTCTACCTAAGGAAAATTCAACAAGTATTCAAGGTTTATTTTTCAATCAACCTCGAATACTACGGGGCATCACCCTCGGGAGTTACATTTTGGAAGAAAACAAGTCATGCCAAGGAGGACCTCGATAGGAGAATGTTGTAATGGGCCAAACGGTCAAATGAACTATGTCCATACGCATGTATCGATTAATCAAAGAAGCATTCTTATTATATCAAAACACTCTGTGCCTCAAAGAAGTCTACTATTTTCACATTTAACGGCTCAAGGGCCAAATACACTCGAATACTCGTGGACTGTCATCGACAGTCAACAGATCGGGCCATCTAAAACTCGAACATATAAGACCTCAGTGAGGCAAAATCAAACTTATAAGACCTCAATGAGGCAAACTCAAACTTATAAGACCTTAATGAGGCATACACGAACTTAAGACTTTAGAAAAGGCATCCCCTCGATATTAAGGCCAAGGGCATCTCGATCGGGGACTAAAGGCTACAGCCATATAAGAGACTACGTTCATATGAAAGGTCTACAACCGAAATAATGCTGCTCGGAGACATCCGTCTTCCTCCATAAAACTAAAGGCCTTCAAATACTTTGAAAAACCAGTTAAATCAGGCTACCCTCGGCATAAGCAAAGGGGCTTCAATAAAATCAACCCCGAATAATGTGAAGGCTTCGAAAAAATCAGTCTTCGAGAAAACCTCACAAGGTATTCAACTATCGTCGCACATCGACATGCAATCGAGGTTCCAATCAATCGAACCATCGAAAAGTCGAACGAATATAAAAACATGTCAAGGCATAACAAAAATTTTACAAGGCTTTAGCCAGAAAGGGGGAAAATTGTAGCCATTTCAGAGGTCGAATTGACCTAATCTAATAAGAGCCTAAGGGCCAACCTAAAGAGCCTAAGGGCCAACTTAAAAGAGCCTAAGGGCCGATGTTTCAAAGCCTAATGGCTGATACTTAAAGAGCTTAAAGGCCAAAGCACACCATGCTCAAGACCTTACCTAGTTTAGACTCAAAAGTCCCGAGCTGAAGCTTAGCTCGAATATCGGATCCTAAGTAGTCACCTATTATCAATCGTTCATCGAACACAAAACCTAAGGGTTTTATATTCTAAGTACAATACATCGGACTGATCATCAACAAAACCAAATCTCATTTCAAAGGCAAAAGCAAGACGGAAAACACAAAGATGAAACAAAATATTTCTTTATATATCAGATAATGTTGTTCACAAAAGCATATTTACAAAATCTCCCACACGAAGCCCTTACACAAAAAGAAGGAAAATGAAAGAAGCCTAGTCTACTGTCTGGGTCACCCGACAGGAGGTAGTTTCCTCAGGAGCTGCATCTTCGATGGCCTGGCCTTCAGCAGCCTGATCTTCGGTGGCCTCTTCCCCCTCGGGGACTTCGTCTTCATCTTCACCGCTCTCCGAGCCACTAGAAGAATCGTCATCGGAAGTGAGCAGTGTAGCCGATTTTTCTTCTAAGGTCTTCACTTTCTCAATCCCGACAGAAAGATCAAAACCTTTGGCATGCACCTCCTCGAGAGTCTGCCATCAAGATTCCAATCGAGCATTTTCGAGGGCACGAGTTAGCTTGAGCTCGACTTTAGCAGATACCTTCTTAGCCCGAGCATTTGTAGCAGCAGTGTCGGTCCGATATGAAGACATGAGTGCATCAACTTCAGACTTGACTTTGGATAACTGAGTGGCCGATTCAGCATGAAGCTCCTTATATTTACGGCCCTCCTCTTTTGCACTCAGAAGTTTGTGCTCGGCCGAGGTTAGCTTTTCCTGAAGAGTATCCTTCTCAGAGGCCAGACCATCCATGCGTTGCTTCAACCCGAGGGTTTCAGCATCCTTAACTATAAGCTTCTCCCGAAGCTGCCCCACTAGATCTTCCTTCTACTTAAGCTGCAAAATCAAGCTGAAACGTTAGACACCAAAAGCAAGGAAACATAAAATAAGCCCACAAATTCTATATTACCTGCTCAATGAACTCGGTGTCTCTTGGGACGCCTTCTCCGAACAGGCTAGAAGGTCGTTAAGTTCCCCTTATTTTCTGACATAGAGGGCCTTGAGGACATCATGTTCCAGCATGAGCTTCCTAAGCCCGTCTTCGCATCGGGCAAGATCAGCCTGATACTTGGAGAAAATATGATTGTAGAGCATCACAGCCTGGTCACGAAGAAAGGAAGTTAGAAAGGCATAAATCAAATCCCAAACATAGTTGTTAAAAGACAAATTGTACCTGCTTTCGAAGCTTATCAGCCTCTTCGAAGATAAACGAGGCGTCGATGTCGGGGCCCTCCTCAACCCTGGAAAGGCATTCTTTGAAGATATCATTCTCCCCGTGGTATGCCCCCACTTCAGGAGTCTTCATGTCTTGGGCATCCCGTATGTGCCCTTCAAAAAAGGATGTGCCTTGTGGAGAGTCACCCACGTCGATCACCCCGAGTGGATCAATCGGGGCTTTCTACTTCCTTCGAGGAGCTTCGGGGTTGGTTTCTTCAGGCTCTTCGACCGAGTACTTTTCAGCACAAGGCATGCTCTGGTTATCAGTCGGCTCAAGGACTTTGCCCGAGCTCCCTTCAGGAATCTCCTCAACTCGAGGTTGGACTGCATCTGTAGCCTTTAGTGCAGCAGTCTTCGGCTCGGGGGCCTCTGATGAATCAGTGGTTCCTCCTCCTTTGATCACTAACTGGCAACGATTATCCTCTTCGTCCTCGGAACGAAGGCTCTCGGCATCTTCCAGAGTTAAGGCCACTGTATCGGCCTTAGACTTTCGAGATTTGGCCTTTTTTGGTTTCGGGGACTCCACCAGCGTCTCTTTCTTTCTCCTATTATCCTTGGAAGGTTTTGGGGTATCTACTTCACTAGGTGGGGCGGCCTCATTGAAACGGCTTCTCCAAGGCCTACATGAGCACCAAAGTTAGGAGTGTTATTAAGAGATATTTAACTAAGGGATTCAAATACGTCAATGATGAAAACTCACCATGGTTCTCAACCTCCCATCGGCCTTTGGCCAAGTCACGCCAGGCGCGCTTAGCATATCTAAAGGTGGAAGCTAGTTGTCGAACCCAGCTTGGGAGGTCCTTAACCACACCGGGGTACCACTCGAAGGTTGCATCATTTGAAGAGAGTTAGTCTCAAAGGAAGAGAAAATATGTAATTAATGAAACATCCTCAATGAGACGACACTTACGCTTCATGTTCCATTCCTTTGGGAATGGCATCTTCTCAGGAGGAACCAAGTCTCCACCCTCGGTCTTTATCTTCATCGATGCTAGCGAAGAAAGACTTCGAAGATCGACGTTGTAATTTTATCAAGCCACGTCGATAGAGACGAGGGCTGTACAGTCTAATCAAATGGTCGAGAGTGAAAGGCATCCCCTCGACCATGTTCGAAAGTACCTAATCAGGTAAACGATTCACTAGAAGGAAGGATAGATTTGGCCGAGAGTCACTCAATATTGTCGACAAAAAACAAGTATCACTGGATCTATCGGTGGCAAAGAAGGTTCTACGGGACCAAAGGTGAACGGGTATGTGTATACGATTAAGACACCAGCTTTGTAAGTTGTTATGTCCTCTTCAGGTGAAGGGATCTCCACTTGAACTGCAGCCCCCCAACGCCAATCAGCCTTCACTTTTTCGGTTTCGATTATTAGACTAATATATCAAGACATGGATTCACACTGTCCCGCAATCGAGGAAGGTTTTTCGACCTTGAAATTAGAAGATGTTTCACAAGGCCCGGGGTTACACTCCTCAATACGAGGAGGTACCACCGTTTTGTTCTTAAGACGAGCGTAATGATGAAAGGGCTATCTCTTTTTGGGGAACTGTCCCTGAAATTTTTGCCATGTTTGTTATGAAATTTCAAAATAAGAAGAAGAAACTGGTTAAGAGATGAACACAAAGAAAGGGTGAATGCAGAGAAGAGTTAATGTAGATTTGAAGATGTTGTAGAAAGTAAAAGTATAAAAAGTGAAGGACTGGAGTATTTATAGGGGTCATCTAAGTGTGTTGGAGAAGCTAAAAGGGCGGCCAATAGCCGTTATTGATTTATGGTTTTTTGGGAATTGTGCATACATGACCTCTGCACAACCTTTCCATCACACCAATCACTGACCTCACGTGTTTGACATCATGGTGGGGATATCGAAGAGTCAAGAATTCAAATCATTTCTTATAATATCATTCTAAGAAACGCGGGGACTATCTGTATATGGCCGAAATTGGAGGAGTTCGATTTTGAGGTCTTTGTCATGCCGAGCCCGAGCTCAGAAAGCTTGAAGCAGGGTTCGAGTCCGACCTTAGAGTATATACCTCGAGGGAGCACATCGAGGGCCCGACATGGCTTACCTCATGGCAATACAAAATCGATGAAAGTCAAGAAAAAGCGAAAAATTCCCAAGGACACATGGTTAGGACATATATGATTTGTGAGAGATAGTACAAATCCGTACTAGGCCGTTATACAGCTGCAACAATAATATTCTTTGTCAAAATAGAAATGTACCATGTTAGGATTTTCACCTCCTATATAAAGGGGACCCCAATCATTTGTAAAATATATCATTCACAGTAATAGAACTTTCTACTCTGCCTTTTCTCGTTTAATGTGCTCTTCAATTATTCCTCAGCTTTATTATTCTTTATTTATTGTTCATACTTTATTGTTACTAAACTGACCTCGAGACCTCGAGACCTCGAGACCATCAAGCTCAAGGCCCTCGCTCCTTTAATAAAGCTGGTTTGGTTATCACATTCTTCTTACTTACACTTATTATTTTTTGATTGTTAACTAGTATTGGAATAAATCACATATTTTTAGAACCACAAATCAAGTATAATTGTTAATACTATTTTCGAGGTAAACAATTATATAGTTATATATTTTATTAGAGGTTGTTTGGCCCTGCTGCCAAAAATTGCTTATTTTGAAAAGTACTTTTTTCAGAAGTGTTTTTTCCAATTACTTTTGAAATAAATAGTTTGTGTTTGTCCAATTCATTTAATAAGTACTTTTTACGACATTTGGTATTCAAATCGAGTTTAGCCAATTTTTCTAAAATGTGCTTTTGAGTGTCAAATTACCAAAAAGGATAGTACCATGGTCTTACGATTATTTTAAAGAGAAAAATGAACTTAAATATTTATCGTAAGAGACTTAATTTTATTAAACATAAAATAAATATACATATTAAATATTTAAATCAATTTAACATATATAGTTATACCAAAGGAGTATTAAATGCTTTGTGCCCGGTAACATTTAATACGGAATATTTTGCAGCATTAAGGATGATGGCATATTACAAGGAATTTGGCATTCATGTCTTACGTTACATCTTCATCAATGACCCTCATAATTGACATTAAATAAGGGAATGATCCTAGGACTTCATTCCCTAGACATAGATATAAATAGGAAGCTCCGTTATCATTATAAATGAAACGAACTTATTTGTTAATTTACACTACATTCTATACAGTATTTTGATACAATTTGACTTTCTCGCTTTTGATCTTGTCATTGTTGTGCCTGGAAACCTTTTCCCGGACTTATCAGCTCTATCTTTCTATCTACATTCTAAGGTTAAGTATTTTACATTTCATTAGTTATTTCGTTATTTTTTGGATGAAATTAATTCACTTATCTAGAAACTACGAACAAATAAAATGTACCGTTTCATGGGTAAATAGTTTGGCTCCCACCGTGGGGCCTAGGCAGCCGTGCGATTAAATTCCTGTTTTACTAACAAGTTTTGATTATTTTGTCTTAGCAAAAATCACAAAAGAAATGGCAGATAACATTGTTAACGGCACACTCAACCTTGAAATTCAAGGGGAACAGCCTCATTTCGAGGATTCAATTAGTGACACTCGCGATCAGGGAAACGACGCCACACTGGTGCATGATAGGCGATACCCTCGACAGGTTCGAGAGACTACTCCTAATGATGCTGATGAGGAGCATGTAGCGGATGCAGTGAGGGTCCTGTAAGAGCAACATGCAATCATTCTAGGTCCTCTCACGCGGCATGATCAGGTTATGATGGCACTAAAGCAGGCGCTATCAGGTGCTTCAAATAATGCGAACAGGCGAGATCAAATTCCTCCTTATGTTCCCACAAACCAAACGACGCAGAGACTCGACAACAACACTCCCAGGGGAGAAGTTGGCTCCGACAGGGCCGGGGGAAGTAGATCCAACCTCAACAATGGCAACGATCCATTCAAGGAGGAACTTTTGCGGTTCATGAAGGAATTAAACGCCCTCATGGACCAAATCCCGGGCGCGCCACCAGTATTGAAAGGCCCTAACTCGAAGAAGTATATTCGATTACCGTACAAGCCGAGTTCAGCCTCGGAATTAATCCTGAAGCGGTTCAAAATTCCTTAAGTGCCGAAGTATGACGGAACTTCAAATCCACAGGATCACATTACCACCTACACAACAGCAGTGAAAGGAAATGATTTGGCTCCTCACGAAATTGAGTTTGTGTTGCTAAAGAACTTTGGTGAGACTCTCACGAGGGGTGCTTTAATGTGGTATTCATTATTTCCCGAGCATTCCATAGATTCCTTTGAGATGCTTGCGGATTTTTTTATCAAGACCCCATGTCCGTGCCAGAAAGGTAAAAGCCCAAAAGGCCGACATATTCGGGATCGCATAGGGAGAATCCGAGTTATTACGAGAATTTGTTACCCTGTTCCATAAGGAAATGATGTTACTACTGGCAGTCTCGGATGAATAGGCAGCTGAAGCGTTCACCAAAGGTTTAAATTCAAGATTCAGACGCTTCCTGGAAGTTGAAGGCGCCTGCTCGAGTTTCAAGCGACGACTTGGGCGGATGTCCACAAGTCAAAAATAAGGATCGAAGACGATCAGGTTGGCTTTTCATCATCGACCAAAGGACGGGAGAAGAACAAAGAAAAAGAAAGATGATATTGACACGGATAGACAGACTTCGAGGGGCCGTATTTTTCCCTACGAGCGGACCGAAGGTCATGGCAGGAGCTTCCGGACAGCAGACAAGTTCACCGTTGATAGAAGGACCGATCGTGGCCGGAACAACAGATCACTGCAGTATAGAGAAATTTTGGGGTCGCGAGATTCTTTTTACCCAAAGTTATCAGAGTATAACTTCAACGTCAGTGTGGTGGAGTTGGTATCATCCATGAGAAATATCAAAGAAGCACGATTCCCAAGACCTATGAAATCTGATCCCAGCTAGAGGGATCCCAATTTATGGTGTGAATACCATGGTACTAACGGCCACCGGACTGGGGACTATTGACACCTCTGTGAAGAAGTGGCAACACTATTAAGGAATGGTCACCTCAGAGAATTCTTGAGTGATCGAGCTAAAAACACTTATGGTCCGAACAGGGGCGACACGGAGCCCTCGAAAGCAAGAGAAGAACCTCCACACCAAACGATCAACATGATCTTCGGGGTGAATGAAGTTAACGGGGTCACCTTTTCGGCAGCGAAGAAGACAAAAGTATCAATAACCCATAGTAAAAGGCTCCGGGAAGACGATATCACATTTACGGACGAAGATGTAGATGGATTACTGCTACCGCACAATGACACAGTAGTAATTTCTTTAAATGTGTTAGATTTTAAAAAATACGAAGTTCAGCTAATATCATACAATGGAGGGTACTATATCAAGATAAACTCACCGGAAGCAATTTCCGAGCGGAGAAACTCCTCGCTGGATTCAACCTCGCAAGCTTGACAACCCGGGGAGATATTTTGCTGCTCACGAAGGCCGAGGGAGTAATGGAGAGAACTCTCTTCAAAGTGGTAGATGGAGACATGGGGTGTAACACCATCTTGGGAAGACCGTGGCTGTACGAGATGAAAGTTGTGCCTTCAACATATTAACAATTGTTAAAGTTTCTGACACCCGAGGGGATCAAGAAGATAAGGGATGATCAGCCAGTAGCAAGAGAGACGAATGCAATTTCGGTCTCCAGTAGCAAAGGAAAGGAACATATGGCATAGCAATTACTGGAACTGGCACCTGCCCACGAACCAGGGGAAGTTAGATCGGGGACAGAAGAGTCAGAACAATATCAGGTACCAAGGTATTTTTAAGTACCATAAAATACGCACGTGACGAAGTCCACGACAGATAGACTGGAGCAGGTTGCGTTGTTCCAAAAATTCCTAGAAAGGAAATTCCATCTGGGAATAGGACTGCACCTGGAGATATTGAATTCCTTAAAATGAACGCCGATTGTTTTGCATGGCCGCACGAGGATATGACAGGAATCCCGATGGAGATAGTCGTACATAAGTTAAGCTTGGATCTTAACACACCTCCGGTATGGCAAAAGAAGCACCCTATTGTTGAAGCGAGGAATAAATTCGTCAAAGCAGAGGTAAACCGTTTACTTAAGATTGGTTGAATCCGAGAGGTAAGAAATCCGGAATGGCTAGCCAATGTAGTAGTAGTTCCTAAGAAAAATAATAAATTTCGCATGTGCGTAGATTATAAGGATCTTAATAAGGCGTGCCCGAAAGACTCATTCCCATTGCCAAATATCGATCAAATGATTGATGCCACGGCCGAGCATGAGTTAATGAGTTTCCTCGATTCTTTTTCTGGGTACATTCAAATCAAGATGAACCAGAATATCAGGAAAATACTTCGTTTATAACAAATTTTGGTATATATTGGTACAATGTGATACCTTTCGGGTTAAAAAATGCTGGATTCAGTTATCAACAAATTTGTTGCTTGATTTCCCAATGCACACGCAAGTGTACGTGGTCGACAAGTAATATAGGAATTGA
>MDKI01259391.1:0-16641 GCA_005239505.1 Nicotiana paniculata | reverse complement strand
TATGAGTTCAGAGGTTTATGTGTTTGGAAGTTTACGGGTTTAGAAATTATAAAGTTTACGGGTCCGAAATTTTGCGGTTTCGAAAGTTTACCAATTCGGAAATTTGTGAGTTCGGAAGGTTGTTGGTTCGAAAGTTTATGGCTTCGTGTTTAT
The DNA here is from genome assembly GCA_005239505.1 of Nicotiana paniculata. Lineage (NCBI taxonomy): Eukaryota > Viridiplantae > Streptophyta > Magnoliopsida > Solanales > Solanaceae > Nicotiana > Nicotiana paniculata. The sequence goes on along the minus strand of MDKI01259391.1, from coordinate 16,488 downwards.
TGTATCTAAATTATTTATGAATATTCTAGAGAAGTTTTTTTCCTTAATTTGCATACCGAACACCGAAAAATGAATAAGATTACTACTTATTTTCCAAAAAAAATATTTTCCGTTATATCAAACACACCCACGATCACTTATTTTTTATGTGAAAGGTTGTTTATTCGTATAAGGAGAAATGGAAATGAAATACACGTTGAGATGGCGTTTTATTCTTGCCATGTGGCATTCATACAAATACAAGGACAGTATTTCATTCCTATTCGAAATTGAGTAATGTTGCCCCTGTTACACCTAGTTGTTTGACAAAAGTCTTGCTTTACCTTTCATCCATAATAGAGCTACAACTTTAGGATAATTTCAAATACAATCAAAAGTAGAGGGAAAATTTGAATACATCTTTCTCAAAAAGTTTAAACACATGCAGTCCACTCATTTCACGTTGAAGCTCCATTAGTAATAAGCAAATATTAGACGATTTGCGAATGGCAATCGTATGAAGGCACGAACATCATAACGGATGACAAAGTTGAACAATTTCAAATAATATATGAGCAACTTTGGACCTTCCTTTTTTTTAAAAGAAAATTTAAATTTTACATATAATTAAGTCTACTAAATTTAAATATCATAAAAAAACAAAAATGCCAACATTTTGAGAGAGATGGAAGTAGATATTACAAATAGCCAAAGAACCAAACTCTCACCTCAGAGAATTGTAATATGTGGTGTTTCATCTTTTCATCAACGTGGAATAATATCATTGGTTCCACCTCAGCACTAAACAAATGAATTTGATTGGTCTCAAACAATACATGTCAAAGGTAAAGCGTGTGCCTATTTCACCCAACCTATTCCTTGCTTGTGCCTTTCCTATAACGGCGCATTCTATGCTCGTGTCACCTTTTCAATGGCACAAATAAGGCCATAACATAACTATATTTTTGTTCATTTACACCAGTCCTCAAATTCCTTGAACAAAAACCATTCCGGGGAAATAAAACCCCGGTAAGAGAGACAATTTTAGCAGAAATTTGATATATACACTCTCAAAAATGACGTCGTTACGGATTCATCCTACTGTTCCGATGGATAAAATTGAAACGATACAGAGAAGATTAACATGGTCTGTGCACAAGAATGATATGCACAAATGTGTTAGTACTCATTCATTTGTCTCAAAGTCATCTCTCTCAATCTCTAATCAAATGTTGCAAAGGAGGCCTCTTAGTGTTTCTGCTTCTCTTTCTCTACCAAATCGACAGCCCCGGGACAGAGTTGTGAAAGATGATCAAAGAAAGGAAGCCATAGTATCGGATAATCTGGACGAGTGGATGGAGTCGTCGATGGTGGACATTGTAAAGAACTTGAAGCAAGCGCCACTACTGGTCCACATTTACGCGCAAGAAGATGATAGAGGCCAAGAGAGAAGACCCCATATCAAAACTGAGAGAGCCATAGTGGAGAAATGGCAGATAATGAAAAATGAATGGGAAAATGGAGAAAAAAGAACCCCTGATGGACTAATATTTGTTGAAGAGCTTAGAGATGAAGAAGAAAGAGAATTAAATGAAAATGGAAAAAGGGGTTCATTAGAAGAAGATTTAGAGGAAGGATTGACAAAATCTTGGGGGTTAATTGTACAAGCGAAAGGAGTTGAATTTGGACCTGCTTGTTATCTGTTGAAGACAAGCAGAGTTGGAGCTGGTAGAGGAATGGGATTGTTTTGCACTCATTTTTGTTTAGTAAGAGTAAAGAATTTTAGGGAGAGTGCTTTGACACAATTTAAAAGTTGTTGGTTGTAAAGTGACAGAAAAAATTGGCAATGAAAAATCATTCTTGTGACCTCGATATCTACGTTAGCTGAACAAAATGGTTATATGAGAGAAAAACAAAATGGAAACATTGTTGTTGTTCGCAATAGCAAGAACCATGTTCCAAATTCAACCAAATCATGTTTGGTTTCTATTATCATACATATGCACAGAACCGATATTATGAGCTTCAGAAGGTAATGCAGATAGGAGAACATGATTTACTTCAGGGCATATTTCTGAAATGTCCAGTCAGTACAAAGTCCTGTGGGAATGACTCCGTATAATTCATTTATTTTAAACAAGAATGGCTCTACAATTCATAACTCTGATTACATCTCAAGGCTGTAGTGCTACAAGACAACCTTTATAATATACAACACCTATGCCTGAGAATCACGTGGAACAGATACAAGATCTAGATTACAGCTGAAAAAACTCGATGCATGTTGCTAGTTAGACTATACGTATCAAACATGGCATATGTGCAGTAAGTTAGGACGAAATAGTTATGATCATTCTATATAACTCTACAGCCAATTGGCTGCCGTCTTACTTGATATTGGCTGGATCGATAAATTATCTGAAACCTTGGCTAGGGAGCGATATTGCAACTTTACACTCTCAGCATTGTCTAGTGTCTTTACAACATACCTGCACAAGTTGTACATTCAAATAAGGAGTCAGTCCTCGATAGGTAAAATGAGTCATTAGAGGTTGGAATCTTTAAGAACATTTTGACCAGTGTTTATTTAAGCGTGACACAAGGGATACAACACATTCATAATAAGAGGTAATAACTTCTCAGTGTTAAGAAAGGCTGAACCTAGTACTCCGTCTTCCTCATGCTATAGAACACCATTAGACATGTAGTTGAAGAATTTTATCAGATACTGCAAGATGACTAGAAGTCAAATCGCGATGTCAATTATATAGATGCAAATCCAGATAACAAAGAAAAAAAAGGGAAAACAAAAAGTTGAATAAGCTGGATTCAGCAGTGCACTCGAAATGAATACGATACCATTAGGTCGAAAGACAAAATTCAAAGGCCAATGAAGACAATCTGAGACAAGAAGGTCGAAGGGAATAGCAAAATGCAACAAACTTAAGATTAACCTTTCTTCTTTTTCCTTATATAACAAGGCCGAGAAACCTAAATGAGCTGAAGAATTCTTTTAATAAACTACTTACACAAAGTAAGCATTTTAAAGGTCAAAGATTTGGATGCAATATAATGATATGTTGACCCTTTCATGTCTGACTGGCACTAAAGCATTCTAAAATTCAAAGGACATACTGCTTATCTGAGCTGTGCGCTAAAGAAGTCCAGAAATTTTTTTAAAGACCCAGAAATTCTCTAGAATCAGGCGCACGATCCAAACTCAACGAATAATGGGCGCAATCTTCTACCCTTCTCCGTGGCAAAGTTCGAACTCGACCCACACATTACGCTACATCTTACCAGTGAACCAAAGCCCCAGGAGCGAGAGAAGTCTAGATTTATGAAGATTATAACATTTTAGGCTTAACAGATATATAGAACTCAAATGTTGAGAGCCTAAGCACAAAGGAGATTTTAGTGGACTTTTTAAAAGTTATGGCGAATCGCTTTGGGAGGTCAAAAAAGATGAAATGAAATTTGAAAACCAAATGATACAAAGAAAGAGGTGTACCATCCATTCAAGCACTGAGTGGTAACAACAGCCTCACGACCCACAAAACGCTGAGGTGTCCTTTTGTTACCCTATTTGATTAACAAATTCAATTAGATAGCCATTCAAAACCAATCTGCAAATGTAATTGAAATTCAGATATTACTGGAATAACCTTTATAATAACCCTATCTGTGACAGCAAATGGAAACTGAACGCCTCTTCCTCTTAGATGATCTGAGAGCAGTGAATCACCAAAGGTCCCTCTATCCTGCATCACGATATGATATTAAGGCCTTCAGAGAAAGTCAGGCTTTTAAGCACAAGGACAATCAGATGTAACTCTCCCTGATTTTTCTTTTTATCTGTAGTCTAAATTAAACAACGCTCAACACTATTTCCACCTAATTTCAGGTCGTGGTATAGGTAAAAAAATAAAAGTGGCAAACCTGGTCATATCTCTCCTTTCTTCTTTTTAAAGAACGATTAAGCTGCGATTCCTCTTCTCGGCGGAATGCTTGAACTGCAGCTCGAAGAGCTACAGAAATATGGAAAGGCAAATAGAGGTCATCAGAAAGAATAGAGATAAATAAGACTATATGAACTTACTCTTAGCTTCATTTCACACCTTAAAAATGCAGAAAGTACCAGTGAAGCACATAAAGACCCTTCAATCTATGTTCTTCCAAGTACGGACAGGTTTGACTAGAAGTTCAAAAGGAGTGTAAAACTAGGATCATACAATTATGAATATGATAGAGCCAGCTCATAACTTTCTGATGTTAGAGAAAATTTCTTTTATAATCGAGAAATCCCCGAGAGCCGGTGGCACGCAGTACGAAACTCAATGGACAATGGGGCCATTCCTCTACCTCTTCAGTTTAAATACCAAGCTTTTGCTGGCAAGGTTCAAACCAGTGACATGCGCCTAACTCACACATCACGAGTTGTTCTCTTACTACCAGACAAGCCCCCAGGCGTTAGTAAAGAAATTTATCCAGTTGACTTGATGCAAACTTACTTTTTGACAAGTTAAGCAACAAGTTTGTAAGCGCTTCTATCTCTAACTAAGGTTAGAATTTGAAATTTGAAGCTAAAGCCAAAACATGCGGGTTGTTAATTAGATATCCTCGGTCTGCTATGAGAAATTAAGTTTGCTGCTTCTAATTTGGAAATCAACTGAAAGAATAGAGTTGCCTTCGTCAGAAGAAGTGAAAATGATAGAGATGACAGAGAATGGACACTGGAACGATGGTAGTTCAGAAATAGGCAGCTTAACATGCGAACGTAGTGGGATAGAAAGCATGATGAAGGAACAATTTTCTTTTTTATACTGTGATCGAGAAAGAAGACTTAGCTCTCGTCTTTTTAATAAAGATAGAAGTGTGCATTCCAAAAGTGGAAACATGAGATGTTTACAGTCATAAGCACACTAAGAAGCATTTGAGGTGATTCACTGATTCTAAAGGACGTCTGAGAACAAGTCGATTTATTGGAAGCTAGGGTGACATGTCTACAGATGAACGGCCAAAGTGATTATAGAAGGCCAGTGGAATTAACTTAAAATAATAGGCTAAAATAGGAAATCATTATTCAAAATTAGAGGAAAGTAAAAGCAATGTCTTAAAGAGGGTCACAAAATGTGTCATCGCTCTAAACCTTCAAGCCATTTACTCATAGGGTCATGCAATGGTGGATAGTTCCACAAACTTGCTCTCGAGGAACTGGCATGAAGGATTGTGAGGATGCTTTGGGTTTCAAGTACATAATGGTGCTAAAGGTTCTTGACATTGTTTGAACTGATGGGAGGGGTCAAGTGGTGACCACAGTTGGATAGAAGAAAAAGTTATTGAGGCAATGAATTATCTTTACTGTCTTGATAGCAGTCCGTTGATAGGTACTACGATCAGGGCATGTTTACAAATTTATTCTTAGATAGGGACCACCATGAACCATGGTGGTGCTTCCTGGACAGTGAGTCCATGCCACCAGACAGAATCATCAAGTATTAGAGAAACCAGAGTAAATGGTATACTGTATCTACCAAAAGTACAGAACATATACTTACATAAATTTGGCGCCACTGAATCCTCAGACACCGCGTGTGAACAGATATAGCAAGCTTTCTGCAGTTACACCATAAAGGCTAATTAGAAACTTACTTTAGAACTAGTCCAGTCACACACGGGCTAAAGTCACCACAGATTCATATTCTCTTTCTAGGACCTTGTTGCCAACTTAAGTGCGAGAAGATAACTTCCTATCGCAAATGTGAAAGGAAAAACTAACATTTAACAAAAGGAGAAAAGAAGAATGAAAATTCTGTATCTCTTGCATTTATGTAAATTTGTACATTCATTAGATATCAATGAATGTCATAACTAGAACTGCTAAGGTAAAAGATAATACTTAGATTCAGAAATATTTCGTGAACTGTGAAGCAACATTAGATGATAGTGCAAACAGAGGATTACGTAAGTATTTTTGTTTGACAGGAGGGACGAGAGATTAAATTTGAGTAGGCATGCAATGTCCATATACAGCTTTTGGAGGTGACACGGTTTCAGAACAGTTGGTCCTACCAATTTCAAATCTAAAATTAAAGGCATTTGCATCTGGTTTTGCCATTTGCATCTCTCTCCAACCAATAAGAATATTAGCATTTTCTTGGTTATCACAATATGTTATCAAATACAGTGCAGTTCCCCTAAACTGAAAGTGGAGAGAAGTTTTTCCAAAGATGCTTACTTAAATCAAAAGCATAAAAACCACAGCCAAACCCCAAAAGTCGGGAACATATTCTCCTATTATGCAAAATGAGGTTGTCAGTCTCTCTATCTAATGCATCTTGAAAAAGAATTTGTTGATTAAGCAGCATTGAATATCAAAATCCTCAAAGAAAAGAGATATAAAGAAGTTTAGATGCAAATCCAATTAATATCGAGTATCAATGAAAGTTGGTAACAAACTGTTTCCAGAGGACATACCATTCTAATCACATGCTGCACTCCACCACTACCAAAGGAATGCCCACAAGGCAATATCATTGCATCATCCATAAGCGCTCCCCTGAAATTGACAGAATGATATCAAGTGTGGATGCAAGTAACGAGATGGATAAAATAATGCCTGAATCTAGAACAGCAAATAACGTATAGAAAGAGACTATAAGAGCACGTGATGTTAAGCTAGGAAAAACAAAATAATGCATGAACCAACAACGGTAAATACAAATATGGAAGAAATTATTTTAACCTCTACTATAAACATTATCATTAGATAACTCAGAATAGATAAATATTATACGGCCATTAGAAGAATGAAAAAGTAAAAGCACGCCTCAGCCGTTTTTTAAAAAGAGAACATTTTGTTGACAAATGGCGATTCAGAAGATTTTTGTAAAGAAAATTAGGGCGGGAAAACTTGCATAAGCTAACAACATACACCTTGTTTTCCATTTTCTGTGACATTTTTTTCCTTTTTATTTTATGTGACATTTTAGTTTGGTTAAAAAAGAACATCTTTATATATTAAGAAACAATTTAACTTTAAGTTCATTTTATCCTTAATGTCAGGATTATATAGCCACAGAAATGCCATGGCTACAAGTTCCAAAAGTCTTCCTTTCTTAAACTTTATGCTCAATCAAACACCTCGACTATTTCACTGGGTACCTGCTATCTCCCACCAGCATAGGTACTAGATAACTCTACCCACCAATACTTAGGCAAAATAACCTAGTGATTTTTGTCCCTACTAGAATTTGACACTAGTCTCCAAGGTTTATATCTGATTCATTGACCACTAGGCCACACCCTTGGGTGCAATTTATGCTTCTTTTTTGTTGATTTGGCAAAACGACAACCACCCCAGATTCTGAAAAAACCTTACAAGAGTCATCTAGGTAAAATTCAATAAGTCATTTCATCCCACCAAATGCCCTTTTCTTTTCTTCCTATAATTAGAAAGGAAGTGGCAGAGCACACCTACAGTATAACTGAGAAACTAGAGCTAGCATTAGAGAAAGCATCTATACTCTTTTATTCTCAAGCAAGATCACACTTGATTAAAGCTAAAATAATATGCTCTCCTGCAGGATTTACTTTTAATTGCATCCACATTACTGCAGCTTAATGCATTCGCCTAAAAAGCAACCTCTAGCATATAACTGCTAATTGCACATTTACACCAGTTGTCACTTGACCTTGCAAATATATTAACATGTGGGATCACCCTAATTGTCTTTGTCCGAAGTCTAAACTAAGAGTTCCAAGAAAGCAAACAACCTTTAATAATCTTATTAACACCAAATTTATCAATATCAATCATCTGAGCCAGAATCCAAAATTTATTGAGGCCATCTATATGAAACCTCCATTTGGCCCATCTCATTCTAATACTAAATAACTTGCCTTTCTAAGACAACCTAGGAGTCATAATGCAATTTATGCTTTACTTAAGATCTAGAAAGGCGCAGCTAAACCAGAAGAACAAGCGAACAACCAAAACGGATTACTCTCTCTGACCCAATTTATGTAATACTCTTCCTTTTTAGTCTACCCCGAATGAATGATACGTTCTATATTGAGAAACAACTTAACTTAAAAAAAATTCATTTTACCTTTAGTGAGATGATTACAGTCACACAAATGTAACTTATTTTACCACAAGTTTCAGAACTCTTTCTTTCTTCCTTAAACTTTGTGCTCAGTCAAAAATTGTCACATGTATAGGATGAAGAGAGTAAAGAACAAGAAGCTTACATAATTGGATCGGAGAGAATAGCTCTCAAAGACTCTCCTGATTCACTTGAATAACAACCTTCCTTTCTCCCACTAAACCCACATCCATTCTCAAACCCTATTTCCTTCGGCCCTGCATTTGACCCTTCCCCTCCCTGCAAATACTGACTATTATAATAAACCTCCCCATCAACACTAGCAACTGTCACTGCATTTCTCGCGTCTATGCTGCCCTCATTTCCTGATTCCTTAGCACCTTACTCAACATATCAATAAATCAATAGTCAACTACGCATCAATCCCAAACAAGTCCGAGTCAAGAAAAACAAACTAGGAAATATAATAAATTGTCAAAAAACACTTACCAAATGCAGAAAGGGGTTTTGGTTTTTCACTGCCAATTTTACTACTGCAGTTATTATTAACTTTATCACTGTTATTGTTATTGTTGTTATTGTGATTATTATTATGACTACTATTTTCAACTATAACGATGCCTTCAGCTTCATTTTCATCATCGTCATCATCCTCGTCATCATCCTCTGATCCATCGCCAGGTCGGTCATCGGCGAACATTTGACGGCGAAAATCGGCAGCTTGCGGTTGATGAGGGAAGTAATGGCGATGATGGTTATTATCATACTTGTCGATGAATCCGGTAAGTTCTCGAGTTGTTTTTGGGCCCGGATCACCGCTAATGGCGGCGGAGCAGCGACGAAGTGGTGGTGGTGGTGGTGGTGGTGGTGGCGGGCCACAGCTGAAAGTTTCATGGAAAACGAGCTGTGAGTGTGGATTGACTCCATTTTCCACTCGTCGGGTCGAAACCAGGCCCATTTCTTCAGAAGCCATAGGCAGTGTCAGTAAAACAACCCTAATTCAAGTTAATTTCTGAAACGTAAAGAGAATTGCAGTTTTGGATTGAAGAGAAACTCCATTTTTGGTGATGAAGGAAGTGTAATTTTTTATTTTTTTTGGGAAAAAAAGGGTAAGAATTAAGGGTTTAAGAATTTGGGGGTTGTGGGGAAGATGAAACGACGCCGTATTAAGTTGTAGCTGCAGGATACTGCAATTAAGAACATTGGTCAATTTGATGGTCGTTGAAAATACAAGGTGGGTACCATTGTCTGACCTGAAAACAAATCGATGATTAGACAAATGAAAAAAAACTCATATGATGCTTTGTATGTCTTATTGTCTATACTAAATTTTAATTTTAATTTCCAAAGATTTGCACATGTCGAGGGTATTTCAGAAACAGCCTCATTACCTTTCGGACAGTGGGTCACATGTGCGTTCACACTAACCTCTCCAAACCCCACATATGGGATTATACTGGATTGTTGCTAGGGGTGTTCATGATTCGGTTTGGATCGATTTATCTAAAAAAAAAAAAAATCAAGTAAGAGCCCGTTTGGTCAAGCAGCCAAAAACTGTTTATTTTGAAAAGTAATTTTTTTCATAAGCGCTTTATCTAAAAGTACTTTTAAAAAAACAGTTTGTGTTTGGCCAATTCATTTAAGAAATACTTTTTGCAACATTTGATAAATAAATTGTGTTTGGCCTATCTTTCTAAAAAGTACTTTTGAGTTTCAAATTACCTAAAAGGATAGTACCAAGGTTTTATAATTATTTTAAAGAGAAAAATGAACTTAAATATTTATTGTAAGAGACTTTTATTATTTTTTATTTTATTTAATTAAAATATAAAACATAAAGTAAACATACATATTAAAGATTTAAATCAATATAACATATATAGTTATACCAAAGCATATAATACTATCTAGTATAATTACTTATTGTTTACATGATGATTTGAATAATCAAAATACATCATTCAGTATGAATTAGAAGTCTATTCTACAAATTATTATATATTGATAATCCACCATGAAATAATAAGCAAAGTCACTCACACATGATAACGTTTCTCAACAATTTCATCTCTAATTCTATACACAACGCTTTCATATTAGTAGAAGACTTGTCTTACATTTCTAAAGGAATACCAGAAGCCCATCTTATAACGACCCGGCTGGTCGTTTCAAGAATTATAGTCATGTTTCCCTCATTTCTTCTTCTTTTTATGTTCTTCAGCTATATTATGATATATCGGATTAGTTGGTTCAGGTCCGGAGTAGTTTTGGAGTGAATTGAGACACTTAGTCTCTTTATTAGAAGTTAAGTTGGAAAAGTCAACCGAATGTTGACTTATGGGTAAACGATCTCGGATTCAAATTTTGATAGTTTTGTTAGCTCCGTTAGGCGAGTTTCGACTTAGGAGCACATCCGGAATGTGATTTGGAGGTCCATAGTAGAATTAGGCTTGAATTGGCAAAAGTTGAAAATTTGGCGATTTTGGTCGGAAATGAAAATTTTGATATCGGGTTCGGAATGGAATTCCGGAAGTTTAAGTAGGTTCGTGGTGTCATTGTTGACATGTGTGTAAGATTTGGAGTCATTTGGACGTGGTTTGATGGGTTTCAGCGTCGTTTGCGGAATGTGAAAGTTTAGAAGTTCTTAGGCTTGAATATGAGTGTAATTTGGTGTTTTGATGTTGTTTTGAGTGATTCGAAGGTTCGACTAAGCTCGTATCGGGTTAGTAGACTTGTTAGCATGTTTGGTTGAGTTCCCAAGGATCTCGGGTGAGTTTTGGATGGAACGAATCAATTATGGCCGTTGAGAGATATCTGATATGCTGGTTTTTGTTGTTGATGGTTTCCTGTTACGCGTTCGTGAGGCAGGTCTCGCGTTCATGAAGAGTATTTGGAGATTGAGGAAGAATTTTTTCTTCGCATTCGCGAAGTAAGGGACGCATTCGCGAAGGTTTGGGAGTAGAGTGCATCGCGGACGCGAGATGAGCAACGCGTTCGCGGAGAAGAGAAGAGGCAGCTTGGGACCCCATTCATTTGGTATATGTGTTCGCAGGGGTGAGGTCACATTCGCGATGGGAAGGTTCAGTAAAGGTTCGCGTTCGCGAGTGGTAGATCGCGTTCGCGTAGAAGGGATTTCTGGTCAGAGGCAGCTTGTGCTTCGCGAATGCGAGGGTACTTCCGGCGTTCGCGAAAAGGAAATCTGGGCAGACAGTGTTAAATTCAAAAATCGAGGGTTTGAGCTCATTTCTCATATTTTGAGCAAGAGATCACGGATTTGGTCGATTATTGAAGGGATTTTCGCGAAGTGGATTGGGGTAAGTGTTTCTCACTTGATTTTGGTTAAAATTCATGATTATATCTTGATTTTATCATCAAAATTGTGATTTGGGGTGAAAAATTGGAGGGAAAGTGGAAGAGTTCTTGAGATGGATGTCACGACCCAAAATCCAACACAGGTCGTGATGGCGCCCAACACCGGAGTCAAGCAAGTCAACAGTTGTTTACTAGTGAGATTTTCCTTATTTAACATACCAACCCCATATATTACCAAAGTTTTAAGCTTAGATCATTTAAATAAAAGCGGAAACATTAATCAATTTAAGTAAATACATCCAAAATGATCGTGATCCAATATATACAGTCCCAAAATAAAGAGTCTACTATGTGCGTGCCAGGAACTAGTGTCACAAGTCAATAGGCGAACTAGTAGAATATACAAAAGATGATACAAACTGTACTGCTGTCTGAAAGGAGTAGACAGAAATAAACAAAAGATAAATCAATAGCACTGCTGAGAATCGCCAAGGGAGGCAACTCACCGTGGGGTCAGGTCCAGAATATACGTCAAGCTCCAGTCGGATAACCAGAAACACCAGCTCCAGAACCTGTACAATTAAGTACAGAAGTGCAGCATGAGTACATATATATATATATATGTACCCAGTGAGTATCCCGCCTAACCTCGAAGAGGTAGTGACGAGAGGTCGACATGACACTCACTAAGGTCTAACAGTATAATTCAACAGAACGTAATGGAAACAGTATGCATGTAAGGATAGTGAAGCAACAAGTATATATGTAAGATACTGAAATCCAGGAAGAATACTGGGAATAAATAACACAATTACCACTTCACTTTCTCCCAAATGTCTGTCAGATCAATATTCATGAAATTTAGTAACAAATAAATCATACGCATGCAGGGGAAGGACAACCGGCCGGAGTCATAAGATAGTCATGCCCGTGCACTGCCGAGGATCGAACGGCCCGTACCAAAAGTGCACCTCTCCACAAAGTACTCACATCTATGCACTGCCGAGGATCGAATGGCCCGTACCAAAATTGCATCTCTCAACCTCTCTACGCACTGCCGAGGATTGAACTGCCTGTACAAAAAGTGCGTCTCTCAACCTCTCTATGCACTGCCGAGGATCAAACGGCCCGTCCCAAAAGTGCATCTCTCAATCCCTGTATGCACTGCCGAGGATCGAACGGCCCGTACCAAAATTGCATCTCTCAACCTCTCTACGCACTGCCGAGGATTGAACTGCCTGTACAAAAAGTGCGTCTCTCAACCTCTCTATGCACTGCCGAGGATCAAACGGCCCGTCCCAAAAGTGCATCTCTCAATCCCTGTATGCACTGCCGAGGATCGAACGGCCCGTACCAAAATTGCATCTCTCAATCCGTCGTGGTGTACTGCCTGTTCCCATAAGAGTGGGGGAAATCACACTCCGCTCGCGGAATGCAAATTGCGAAGCGGTCACATGCACATACATTATTCCTTTTTAAAAGAGAATACCTTTCTGTGAACAAGTTTTTCTCAAATTTCATAACTTCGGGGACATAAGAAACATGTAATGTTAATTCATCATGCATATAGTTCATATCAAGTAAAACACAAGGCGTGATGTGGGCCTAACTACCCGAAAATAATAGTAATAGTCGCTACGTACGGGCTCTCGTCACTTTGTACCGCACCTGCGGCTCCGCTTCTGCGAAACTTTGTCCGCACCTGCAAGAATTGGCCAGACCACTGGGGGTCGCACCTGCGATGCTTGGGATCGCAGGAGTGGTCTCGCACCTGCGACTGGGCAACCGCACCTGCGGTCACACCAGAACAGGTGCACCAACAGCTATTTTAGCTGGTTTTTAACCTCGTTGGGTGCCCGAGAGGCCCATGTGCCCGCCCGAGCCCTCGTCCAAATATACCAACAAGTTACAAATCATAATACGGACTCTCTCGAGCCTTTGGAACACCCAAAACAACGCTAAAACTCAAAATCACACCTCAGAACCCCATGAGCCAAACTTATGAACGTTAAGTTTTCTAGACTTCGCTAGCAACGCGCCGGACCAACCTATACTACTCGGAATGACACCAAATTTTGCAGGCAAGTCATAAATGACATAACGGAACTATTCCTGGTCTCGAAATTTCGTTCGGACCTCGATAACATGAAAACACGTCCAAAACCACAATGGGAACTTAAGGAACTTCTTGTTTCAATATTGGGTTCCGAAACGCTCCTGGATCATCAAAAACCCATACCGAGCATATGCCCAGGTCCAAAATCATCACACGAAGCTACCGGAACCGACAAAACTCGATTTCGAGGTCGTTTACCCAAAATATTGACCGAAGTCAAACTTGGCCTTAAAGGCCAAACTTGAGGAACCAATTGTTCCTGCAACACTCTAAACACCTCTGAATCCCGGACCACCAGTCCCCGCAAGTCATAAATCATAAAAAGCCTCTATGGGAAGTTTCATTTAGGGTAACGTGGTCCGATAATGCAAAACGACCGGTCGGGTCGTTAGTATGGAATTATTAGGTTTTGAAGGGGATTTTGTTGTCGGATTTGAGTAAATTTAGTATGATTAAACTCTTTAGTGAATGGGCTTCCGGGTTTTGTGACTTTTGTCAGATTCTGAAACATCGGTTGGGTTCGGGCCAATTTCGGGTTTTGAGTCTAATTTAGTAGTTTTTCTTGTGGAATTGGTTCCTTTAGTATATATTAATTGTTTTGTACTGCTTCTGGCTAGATTCGGGATGTTCGGAGGCCGATTCGAGAGGCAAAGGCATTGCGAAGTAGGAATTTGCTCGGATTGAGGTAAGTAATAGTTGTAAATCTGGTCCTGAGGGTATGAAACCCCAGATTTTTGTGTCATATGACTATTTGAAGTGATGCATATGCTAGGTGACGGGCGTGTGGGCGTGCACCGATAGAGTCTGTAGACACCCCCAGTGAGTGCAGGTACCTACTGAGTGCGAGTGCTAAGTGCCGAGTGCTGAGCGGATGTGAGGCATGAGTGATTGTAAGGTTGGGGTGGTTGGGAGGATTACGTGATGTTTGCCCAAGGGGCGGTATATGATTTCATTTTTGATGCACATAGTTGCTTTGAGTCCTTGTTTGAGAACTGTTGAAAGATATTTCTTATTGCTTTAATTGAATTTGATTTAAACAAGCTGATTTGACTTAATCTTTGGATGCAAAGCATGCCACACTTTATTGATTTTTTGTAAAATGAATTGTACATGCATTTAGCTCATTACTACTTCTCAGCCCTTATTTACTTATGTTGCTTATTGAGCTGGTGTACTCACGTTACTCCTGCACCTTGTGTACAGATCCAAGCATTTCTGGTCATGGCAGCGGCTGCTAATAGCCCTGTAGCTGATCATTGGAGATAGCGAGGTAGCTGCCGGCATTCGCAGCCTTGCTTTCTTCTTCTCTATCTTTCCTTTAGTTGTATTTTTTTATTTTCCAGACTATGTTAGTCTTGTTATTGTCGGACCAGTTTTAGCAGTTGCTCATGACTCAGTGACACCCCGATGTTTGGGGCTTTTCTTTCCGCGTTTCTATTTTTGAGTTCAACTCTTGTTTCTTTTATGAATTCTGTTATACAAAAAGTCTTTTTGGCATATCTTTGAATGAACTATTGTAGTATTGTGGAAGTCGCCTGATAGGCGCCATCACGATATGTTTGAGTTTAGGGTCGTGACACATCTCCTTCCTCAATCTCTGCGGTAATGTCTTCATTAGTATAATAGTTGAATTCCTTATCAGTAGAAGAATGTCGTCGAATGAAATTTTGTATAGCCATGTTAGATGTAACAAGATGATTCTAAGTGTCAAACTTGAAAGATGGCATTGAGCGTAAAATAGAAATAATTATTAAATTCAAATTCAAAAAGAGTAACTAATTATTAACAACACTAATGCATACTTTAATTTTTTAAAATTTAAATTAAAAAAGAAACTAATTATTATCTAACCTGACTAACTTTGTCCTAAATTGCCAAGTGACGTATTGTGAGGCTGAAACTTGGCTTAATGTGGAGGCTTTTTTTTTTGATAATATATCGATTATGCGATGCAATTATCAATTAATTTCCTAATTGTAGGAAATTTTCACAAATTAAATTTGATAATTGTTTTAAAGATTCGGAAATTAATAGTCTATAAGAGAAGAAATTATAAATGATTATTTATAAGAAGATAATCGATAATCCAAAGAAGGATATAAATAATTTGCTTTAGTGTGGAAAAAGAAGAAAATAATTTAGAAAGTTAGAAAACACTACCCAAAGAAAAAATCAAAAATAAGAAAAGTCAATAAAGAATTTGAAAAGTTACAATATGATTCATGTATATGATATCTTTAGATTTAAAAGAATGGCAAAAATAAGAAACAAAAATGAAAAAAAATTTAAATCAATAAGGGATAATTTAGAAAATACAAATTTATAGTAAGGATGGTTTTGTCTTGAATAAATTAATTTTTTTCTTCTGCTTCTGCTTTTTGGAAGAAGCTAGAATTTTCTACTTCTTCCTAGAAGCAGAAAAACTGCTTCTGCTATTGGCCAAAAGTACTTTTCCTTCTCGGCCAAACATCTTAAATTTTCTTTAAAAGTACTTTTTTGAGGATAAAAAGTACTTTTGACCTCCGAGAAGCTTGGCCAAACAGGCTCTAAGTCGGTTCTTCAAATATTGGAACCAAACCAAATTAATTAAGTCAGATTTTTATCGATTTTGATCAATTTTTTGGTTTTTCCGGTTATTTATCAATTTTTTTCTTAAATATGAGACACACACTACCAAACACGTATTTCAGAGACTACATTTTCAACGTAACACTATCAAAGCAATTGCTTTTTTGAGAAATCTATCATACCAAGATATATTGATGATAATTGAATCAAATAGTGGTGAATAATTTAATTACTCAATTAAAAATCGATTGTTTTTAACATGAAATAAATTCTTATACTTAGCAAAAGAAAATCACCAACCAAACTAGGATGTAAAGGCAAAGAATTATATTATTATAATAGCAAAAAACTAGACTAAACATATAAACGACTAATATGTACCATAAAATTTTAGAAACTTTATAT
>MDKI01040097.1:0-32751 GCA_005239505.1 Nicotiana paniculata | reverse complement strand
TTAAGATTAGACCTAAAAAAATATTTACACCAAAAATAGAATAGAATTTGGGTGTGGTCAAAACTTAGTTGTTCACAACAAGTATGCATATAATTAACAATACTGAGACTAAGATATGAAGTGGTATGCTATAACAGGACTGAGTATATGGAATCAATTAATCACAAAATGAGACAGTAATATACGACCACTCGGGTCTCAGCATTTTCGGCATGAAGCCTAGCATTTATACTTAACATGATTTCTAACATGTTCACAATTACCACATTAACAGAAGAACAGATATCATCAGGAAATCATCACTACGCGGTGCCATGGGATAATCCACGCCACAAATACTCGGTGCACGCCCGCACGCCTGTCACTTGGCATGTGCGTCACCTCAACTATAGTCATAAATCATTTAGCTTGGGGTTTCGAACCCTCAGAACCAAGTTTGAAAACGTTATTTACCTCAAAACCGACTAAAATACTATTCTGTAGTGCCTTAGCCTCTAAATTCGGCCTCTGAGTGCTCCAAATCTACCAAGTTCAGATTTTTATCATCAAATTATGCGTAAGGAACGAATTCCAATTGAAAAGTACCAAATTTAGCTCAAAACCCGAAATTAGCCAAAACCCGACCCCCGGTACCGCGCCTCAGAACTCGACAAATTTTATACCAAAATGTTCTTCATCATCTCACGAGTCCGTACATATAAAGAACTCTAAAATCGGAGTTCGTTTGACCTCTCAAATCCTCCCTAGAAAGTCTCATAATCTCAAGCTCTAACTCCACCTTTTTCTACTGATTTTCATGGATTAGACACTGATATTCTGTTCCTTAATCACATATAATCGAGTTTTAGGGTCCAAAATCCTTACCTCAATGAAGAACAATGATTTCCTCTCTTCAAAATCGCCTCAAAAGCTTTTTTCCCGTTCAACAATGGTGGAAAAATAGGTATTTGTCGCGGAGGGTTTATTTATATACTGCCCAGGTATTTATTCATCTCGATCGTGGAAAATGCTTTGCTATCGCGAAGCACAACTTTTCTCAGCCCAAAATTTTCCCTTCGTGATCGCGAAGAACAACTGTCCAGCTCTTCAGGACAACCTCTAGTATAATAGTCATAACTCTTCTTACAAAACTCTAAATTTCAAATGGTTTGATTTTTGAAAACTAGACACCAAGGTATACAACTTTCATTCTTTGATAATTTCTCAATTCCTTATATATTACGATATATAAGCCTCCAAATTAAGCCTTATGCAACACAATGCGATTTCCAAACTCTTCTCGGACAGGCTGTAATGTATAAACCATAACTCTTTAGAAACAATTTCAAATAACAAATGTTTTGATTTTATGAAAACTAGACACAAAGATCTACAACTTTTATTTATGGATCATCTCAAAATTCTTTATATATTGCAAGATACAAGCTTCCAAAGTCGGGTCAAGGCAGCAGAAAATTTCCTTTACGCGATCGCATAAGGCCTTCTGCGATCGCGATTCACTGGCCATTTTCTCTCATTTTACTCATCGCGATCACGTAGCACACTGCTGTAGCCAAAAACCAGAAGCTAAAAATGGCCTAGAAATAGTCCGAAACCACCCCGAAACTCACCCGAGGCCCTCAGGACCTCAACCAAACATGCCAATACATCACATAACCTCATCCAAACTTAGTCAAGCTTTCGAACCACTCAAAACAACGCCAAAACACCAAATCAACCTCGGATTAAAGCCTATGAACTTAGAAACTTCCAAATTTCGCCAACGATGCCGAAACTATCCAAAACAACTCGGATTGACCTAAAATTTTGCAGACATGTCCAAAATGACATTACGAACCTGTTCCAACTGTCAAAATTCCATTCCGACCCCGATAATGTTCACTGCCGACCGGAAATTACCAAAACTACTTTCGCCAATTCAAGCCTAATTCTACACTGGTCCTCACAAAAATATTCCAAACACACTCCTAAGTCCCAAATCACCTAACGAAGTTATCCGAGCCATAAAATTCGCATTCCGATGTCGTTTACCAATAAGTCAACTCTCAGTTGACTTTTCCAACTCTAAGGCTATTTTTAAAGACTAAGTGACTAAATTCTCATTATAATTATTCTGATTCTGAGCCTACCGACTCTAACACATCAAGAACGGTTTAACCAAGCTATGACGAGGTAATTATAGTAAATATAAATGCAGATTCTACGTAACGACCGACCGGGTCATCACAATTGCATTGTTATGTAGTTAATTATATTGTGTAATCTTTATGCATATGTCATATTCCGTCATTTTCTATATTTATGCCTATTCGTTTTATTAGACCAGTGGGTGTTTTGACTAGTCCTCGTCACTACTGCACCGAGGTTAGTCTTGATACTTACTGGGCACCGTTGTGGTGTGCTCATACTACTCTTTTGCACATTTTTGTGCAGATCCCAGGTTTCGCATCGCCGACCGAGTGATTCTTAGCAGCACGGTTGCTGTAGTGGAGACTCAAGGTAAAACCGCTTCAGCATTCGCGGTTTCGGAGTCACCTTCTTATATTTTGTTCATACACTGTTGTATTTATTTCAAACAGTGGTAATTAGAGATTTTAGTGTAAATTCCTTAAGGCTTATGTGTCACGGCCCATATTACCCTCCGAAAGTTATCGTGACAGCACCTAGTCTCTATGACTAGGTAAGCCTAAAATTTGCAGAAATGACAGAATCAATAAAATAAAGACAGAAAAGATCTCAAGTAAATATATTGTAGCTGCTCAGCATATACATTTTTACTTCCCAAAACCCGGAATGTCACCATAGTCACAAGCTCTGTACTAAATGTAGCTCTATACAATGAAACAGTGGAAAAATATACAAGTCTTCTATGCCTATACTAGAGTAGAAGGGGACTCGTGGGATTCTGCGAATGCGGCAGAATTACCTCGCGGTCTCCTGGCTGCTGATAGGACGACTCCTAGCCACGCAACCGGG
Organism: Nicotiana paniculata; assembly: GCA_005239505.1. Taxonomy (NCBI): domain Eukaryota; kingdom Viridiplantae; phylum Streptophyta; class Magnoliopsida; order Solanales; family Solanaceae; genus Nicotiana; species Nicotiana paniculata. Next base: position 29,775 of record MDKI01040097.1, on the reverse strand, counting down.
TGTTAGAACCTGGATTTGCACATGGGAAAACATGCGCAGGAAAGGGCGTGAGTACTCCACATTCGGTACTCCGTAAGTGCCAAGCCTAACCCCAGTCAAGTAGTGACGAGGTCAGGTTGAGGCCCTACTGATTTTGTAAAACAAGCCAATATACGATTTAAAACAGTGAAAAATAGATAAGCAATGATAACAGGATTTAACAAAAATGGAAAGATTTAATAACATAAAGAGAGCCCTCGACTCAGCACAACATATATCTCAACAGTAAATGTGCAATGCAGTACACGGGGAAAGCTCCGGGATCTCAGTCCGTAGTCCCAATTTAAATATACTATGCAGTACAGGGGGAAAACTCCCGGATCTCTGTCCGTAGTCCCAATTTAAATATGCATTTCAGTGCAGGGGGAAAGCTCCCGGATCTCGGTCCGTAGTCCTAATTTAAATTTGAAATGCAGTACAGGGAAAAAGCTCTCAGATCTCGATCCGTAGTCCCAATTTAAATATGCAAAGCAGAAGTATGTCAATTATGGCTTAACTAAACATTCCAGGAAGAACAACAGGTAAGGATAGAGTAAAACTGCCTAAGCATGATGTGACTAGTAGCAAATAAGAGGAAATCAAGTCAGAACAGGTGGCATGCTTACTTTTAGGCTATCTACTCAATTAAGATAGGAAACAGTAATATATGAATGAAAATGAGCGATTTCATGGGAGTAAAAATAGGATTTTAGCAACAATGACCCGTGTACGCACTCGTCACCTCGCGTACACGGCGTCCACACAACAAAATCAGTATAAAAATGCCTAAGAGAAAGTCCCCAACACAGAATTAGGCAAGCCACTTACCTGGACTGCGCTAATCAACTTAATACCAAGCTCTTGCCATGAGTATCTGACTCCGGGTGGACCAAATCTATTCAAATCGATTGCATGGTGTAAATATCACTTCGAGGGAACAAAATAGCTAATTATTTATAAGCTAATACTCGAAATTAGGAAATTCGCTCAAAAAGTCCCCCGGGCCCACGTCTCGGAATCGGGTAAAATTTATATTTCCCGAATACCCATTCGCTCATGAACCCACTCGAACAAGAATCAACAAAATCCGACGTCTGAATCTTCCTAAATCCTCAGATTTCTACTTGGAAAGATCTCATCCCATTTCCATGATTTTTCATCCAATTTCCTTGATTAGATTGAGGAAAATGAAAGAGATTAATGATATATAAAGAGATTAATATTAGAAAACGTTACCTATGATCCTCCTCTTCAAATCCCACTGAAAATCGCCAAGTTCCGAGCTCACAAACGATTTTGGAATTATGAAATTCAAACCCTCGGATTTTTGGTATAAACTGCCCAGACATTTCGCACCTGCGACACTGGGATCGAACCTGCGGAAACCCAATCGCAGGTGCGGAAGTTCATTAAGTGGCCTTGGGTCGCACCTGCGGCACCCTTTTCGCACCTGCATGCCCGCACCTGCGGAAATAACATAGCAGGTGCGAGACACCAGAACCAGAATTGTTCAACTATTCTCAAATTCACAAAACTCACATGTTGGGCATCCGAAACAACCTCGAGGCCCCCGGGCCTCAACCAAACCTACCAACTGACCCTAATACCTTGTTCAAACTTGGTCGAGCCTTAAAAACACATCTCATAACATCAAAATCATCAATTATGCATAGATTCAAGCCTAAGAACTTAGGAAATTTCTAGAATTCACATCCGATGCCGAAACACGTCTAAACTCATCCGAATGACCACAAATTTTGTACACAGGTCATAAATGACATTACGGACCTGCTGTCGCTTTCGGAAATCCATTCCGAGTCTGATATCAATATCTCACCTATCGGCCGAAATCGCTGAAATTCTAACTTTGGCCAATTCAAGCCTAAATCCACAACCGACCTCGAAAACACATTATGAACACGCTCCTAACCCCGAAATCACCCAACGGAGCTAACGGAGTCGACAGAATTCCATTCCGGATCCGTCTTCACACAGCTCTAGCTACGGCCAGATCTCTAAAGCTAAATTCCACATTTATGGACTATGTGTCCAAAATCACCCCGGATTTCATCACTCAACGCTCCGACAAGTTCCAATAACATAAATAGACATGGGAGAATCGGCTAATAGGGGATCGGGGCGCAAATTCTTAAAACGACCGACCGGGTCGTTACATTATGACTTGTACTCGCCGGATTTTGGGAAGATGTTCAAAGCATAGATAGTTATTTCAAAAAGCATTTAAAAGTTTGATATTATAATTTATGTTTATTTAATATTAGTCTTACCTAGTCCTTAAGACTAGGTGCCATAACGATACCCAACGGAGGAAAAAATTGGGTCGTGACAACTCTTTATTCCATATTTTTAGAATATTCTTCTATTACTATTAACCCAAATTACCGCCCACCATATCATTTAAACTAAAAATAGTCAGTAAATGTATAATATATGCATAATTTATGTATTACATGTGCATAATTATGCATAATCTATGTATATGATTAGAAAAAATAATAATTAATGTGTCCGGCTATTTGTGTAAAGATCCCTCCTCAGTTATTTTATTTTTTTGGTTATTGTTATTGCTTCTCTTTCTATAGCTTTTTTAATTACCGTATCTCTTTTTCAAAATTTCTATGTTTGTACTTTCCTTGAGTCGTCCGTGTACACTCTATCCTTTGTATATCTCACTTATAAAAATACATTAAATATATTATTATTGTCGTGGAGCTATAATTAGTTGGGAAAAGGGGAAGTGAAAATTAAAGAGAGAACCTTACCCTTTATCTTAGTGAATGTAAGGTAAAGTTTCAATTTTTAACCGCAGAATAAGTTTGCGCATTTAATTTTTTGAATTTACATGCATTTCGAGTAATTTATGAAGTTATATGTTTTACTCGCAAGCACAAAATGCCAAAGTAATATGTCCCCACCAAAATTTGATAAATTGTCACTTAACTAAAATCAGGTGGCATGTAAAATCTATATCTATATCTATATTATATTAAAAGTAGAAACCCCTTAACTTAAAAGTTAAATTACTTTTTTACTCTTAATGAAAAACCTAAATAACTTAATTTTTTTTTAAAAAAAACTATGCCTACAAACAGCTCCCAACTGCACGTTTGATACTCCTCTTCAAAAGTCACGATCCTTCATACAAAATTTCTCTTCAAATTCAATTAATATTTTTATTATTTATACATGGAGTAAAATGTATCTTGGACTGAGAAGAATAATTAAAAAAAGATTAATAGATAATTTAATTTAAGTGTCTTTCTTAAAAGTTGTGTTTGTTCTTACTAACAACTAAGTTTCCTTTCAAAATTAGTCGTAGCCGTTGGCTTTCAAAAAGCCTTGTTCAACCATTTCCTTGAAGGAAAAAATACTTGCCTATATTCAAAATGTTTAATTCTTCCTATTAGCTTTTTCCCGACGCCTAAGAACAATTACAAAGCCACGCTTCATACTCCTTTATTAATAGCAACGATCATTCCATTCACTAACCTATCCAAAGGAATTTAAAAAATATCTGGTGATGATAGTTGATAATTTACGGAATATAAAAGAATGTGTTCTTCAAGTCTATATAGCATAATGTTGTTGTATTGTATTGGAGAATGAATTTAAGGCAAATTTTTGAAATCTTATTGTGGCCTAATATTTGGACACTCTGGTTTATTGCATTCCACTCGCTTGAGGAGAACTCAATGTGTTCCCGCAGCTGTGAACTCACAAATATAAAGCAACTTCTCAGAGAAAGGAGAAGAAGAAAACTATACTAAATATTCAGCACAGTGGATGACGAAGTCGGATCGATGCTTCAAGATTTGGATAAACTTGGTACAACTTCTTGAAATTTAATGAAGAAAGAAATAAGATATTGTCTAAAAGTCAGAAAGATGACAACCTTATGTTTGAAGAAATGAAACGATCTACGCACCATGTTTGAATAAGAATCTGTCGAGCAACTTGGCAAAGAATCTGCAGATCACATCATCTTTTAAAGAAATTGAACTGGTTTGGTGTCAACGTGATGGATTCTACTTGGTCACTCAACTTATACTTACATTAATAAATCCTACCTTTCATTTATAAAATTCAATAGATGTTTATTATACGATGCTCTCACAATATATTCTATTTAAATACTGAAAATTGATTAGTTATGTCTGAAATTAGGAAATTATTTTTAAATTCTAAGACATGAATCAGGGCGACACTAAATGTTTGATAAATAATTTTTCTTGAGATATATATATATGTATGTGTGTTGTATTTCTAAGGATGTATGTATGTATTTTTAAGGGTTAGAAAATATTAATGAAAATTCTTTGAAAAGGAAAGTTAAAATCCTACAAAGTGATTGAGGAGATTAAATAATTTCTAATGATGAATGAACAATCGAAATGAATGAAAAAGACATATATAGTAGTATCATCTGTAAGAAAATATTAGGTGATATACATTTTATTACATATTTGTACCTCATAAAATCAAAAAATATATATATGCATCTTACTAAATTTTAATTATTATTCAACTAGTAGAACTAAATGCGCAACCTTATTAAGCCACGAAGCCCATGATGCATCATGAAATGAAGGGGGAAAAGGAAGAATGATCTATCAATTTATATTTTTATCCATCAAATTGATTATGTTTTCTACTCAAAGTAATTTTTGTGAAGAATTTTCTTTTTTTTCTCTAATACTTTTTTATTTCTATGCTTCTTTTCTTTTTCCGTTTTTTCTTTCTTTTCCTTTTCTTTTTTCTCGTTTTCTTCTCATTTTTTTCTTTGTTCCTTTTTAATTTCATTTAATTTTTATTTTTTTTCTTTTTGTCTTCATAATCTAATTTTATTTACTGTTTTCACTATTTTTTATTATTATTTTTTAATATACAATAAGAAAAAATAACTGATATAATAAATACTTGTTCACCCTTTTTTAATATAACTAGTATAATATACCTTTTGTCTTTTTTTTTATTTTTTAAATTCGATTATTAAACTGAAATAATATCAGTTGTCACTTCATCTAATTCACTGAATATCACATTGACTGTTGCTTAGCACCATAAATTACATAATCAGATTCTAAGAATCAACACGTGATTGACATGCGAACCTTGATCTCCTTCCTTATAAATATCAGTACATACTCTACCATTAGCAGTAACACAACCAGTTATAGAGCAAGAAAACATAATCTACGGCCACCAAATCTCCAAATATACTAGTTAGAATAGAAATGATAATAAAATATTAGAAAATGCAATAAAAGTATAAATAAAAAAATACTTCTAGTACCATATGATACCAATACAATATACATGTATACAATGGAGTATATGATTGCTCTAGAATATTGCTACAACTATCTACGAGTATACAACTGTACCAAAACATTAAAGGACGCAATAAAAGTATGAGAAAATTACATGTTCGCATTGTAAGTTAAATATTCGCAAAGCAACGTACTCATTCTGTATACTAACAGGGTATATAGTTGTATGAGGTCATTTCGTTGCCTATAACTATAAAAACTATTACATAATACACATAATCTATGTCTATCGGCACAAAGAAATTCCAACACTGCAAATCATGTTCATATAAATAGTTTCAGAATATTAAAAATGCAGTTAATACAACAAAAAAAGATTCAAACAACCATATGATACCAATATGGCATATAACTATACCAACATGGTATACAGTTTTACTGATTAATTTTTGGTAACTATATCACTATACTACCATTACATAACACACAAGCATATAGAGAAAAAAACAATAATATACCACATATTAATATAATAAATTATTCCAAGATATTGTACTATATTGCTATTATTAAAAGAAAATTGAATAGTGTATCAATTAAATGCAGCTAATACAACCAAAAAATAATTCAACTGGCATATGATACCAATATAGTATACATCTATACTAATAGGGTATATAGTTGTATGTGGTCGTTCCAACAACTGCATATAATTATAAAAACTATTACATAATACACAAATCTATATCATATGTACAAGAAAATCCAACACAGCAAAACATGATCATATAAATTATTTTAGAATAGAATTCACTTAAAATGCAGCTAAAACAATCAAAACTTATTTCAACAACCATATGATACCAATATGACATATAATTATACCAATAGCGTTTACAGTTCTACTAATCAATTCTAGGCAACTATATATTACTATACTACTATTACATAATACACAATTACCCATGTATAAAGAGAAAAATCAAAAGATAATGTACCACTTATTAAATAATAATATAATAAAAATATTGTACTATAACACTGTTATAGAAAACAAACGCATAAAGAAAAAATCAAAATTATTACATAATACACATGCATAAAGGAAAATTAAAAAAAGTCAAGATAATGTTGTCACGACCCCAAATCCTAACAGGTCGTGATGGCGCCTATCGTGGAACTAGGCTAGCCAACAATCACATAACTACCCATCCGTTCTATTATAATGTTTCAATAATCAATAACAAGCAACAACGAGGCATAAAATAATTTCTTTAAGTCTTTACGCCCCAATAATAATCTAACATTCTAAACAATCCTCCCAAGACTGGAGTCAATGATCATGAGCATCTAAGAAAAAAAATAAACTAACTCTACTAATGTCATAATAAGCGTCTATGAATCAAAGGCTAATGCTATATGAGGAAGGGAACTGAAGAAGCTGTGGATGCTGGACAGCTACCTCGAAATCACGTAAGCTGCTGAATACGAACGAAGACAGTTACTACTCCGAACGGGTACCTGTATATGTGCATAGAGGCACAGGGAGTAATGATGAGTACGCCAACTCAGTAGTAATGAAAATAAATCACAGTCTGAGAATAAGAAACACACAGCACAAAACACCAATCCACGAAACAGTAAATGCCAAGTCTCAATAAGGTGTACATAAGTTCAAAACCCAGTTTCCATAAAATCCTTTGAAACAAGTATAATTTTCAATATTTCTCAGTAATATCAGTTTGAAAAACGAAGTGAATCACAGTAAAAAACTCAGTAAAATCATCATAAATCTGCCCCTCGGTCCATAATCATCTCTCATAACATTTCCCTTAGCACCTCACCATCACTCAGTATCAGCCCAGAGGGCAACCTTACAGTCACTCAGTATCAGCCCAGCGGGCAACCTCACAGTCACTCAGTATCAGCCCCGCGGGCATCACTCACACTCAGTAGGTACCTGCGCTCACTGGGCGTGTCTACAGACTCCGGAGGGGCTCCTACAGCCCAAGCGCTATAACAAGCCACATCATGGCATAAATCACTCACAGTATTGGCCCTCGGCCAGCAACATCATGGCATAAATCACTCACAACATTGGCCCTCGACCTCTCTCGTATCATAACATCCTCACAATATTAACCTGCAACCTCACTCAGTCAGACACTCTCAACATGCCACTCGGACCATCATTATACCGGGTTCTCGACCTAAAACAGTGTTTCATTTTCAAGAAATAATATCAAAATACTCTGTGTGTCAAAACAATTATCAAGAAAAGACTGAGTGAAAATCATAACATATCAAGTGAGGAAAATAGTAAAAATAGTCCCCCAAGGGGTAAACAGATCGGCACTAGGCCCCAAACATGGCTTGCAGCCCAAATTATATCAAAATGCATCAATACTATTACGCATAGGCTTTAAAAATCGGGTTCGCAACTCAATAGTTTCCTAAAAGGGAATATATTTCCAAATTTTCAATCTTTGCATTCCAAAATCCGTGAAAGGATGCAAGGTCCAGGGTTTCAAACCCTCAAGACAGGATTTAAAGACATTACTTACCTCAAACTAGCCCGAAAAGCTACTCTGCAACCCGCTTGCCTCTCGAATCAACTTCCGAGCGCTCCACATCTATAAAGATCATATCTTTATCATCAAATTATGCTGAAGGAATGAATTTCAATTGAAAAGTACCAATTTTAGCATAAAATCCGAATTTAGCCAAAACCCCACCCCCAGGCCCGCGTCTTGAAACTCGACAAATTTTATACCAAAATGTTCTTCATCATCTCACGAGTCCGTACACATAAAGAACGCTAAAATCAGAGTTCGTTTGACCCCTCAAATCGACCCCTAAATGTCTCATAATCTCAAGCCCTAATCTCATCTTTTACTACTAATTTCATGAATTAAATACTGATATTATGTTCCTTAATCACTTAAATTCTAGTATTAGGGTCCAAAATCCTTACCTAAATGAAGAAAAATGATTTCCTCTCTTCAAATTTGCCTCAAATGCTCTCTTTCCGTACAAAAATGGTGAAAAAATGGGTATTGGTCGCGGAGGGTTTATTTAAATACTGCCCAGTCTTTTCTTCACTGAGATCGCGCAAATAATCACGCGATCGTGAAGAAAAAATCCCTTAGTCCCTTCAAAGACCCTACGTGATCGCAGCCCAAGCCACGCGATCGCGATTCAGTAGAACCTCAACCCACGCGAACCAAACCCAGCACACGCGATCGCGAAGCACACGTGATGAGCTCCCACACGCGCCCCTCTGACCCTACACGGTCGCACTCCTCACCCTGTGATCGCGGTTCACAAAAATGGCCTACCTCAGATTACTCTAAGAGATCGCGATGACCATTTTGTTGTTGCACTGACACCAGAAAAACAGCAGTCTTCTCAAGATCGACAATGCTCGTTAACCATCCGAAATCAATCACAAACCCCTCGGGGCCCCAACATAATTTACCAACACATCATAAATTATCATTCAAACTTAGTTTCACTCTCAACATACTAAAAATAACATCAAAACACCAAAATCACGTCGGATTCAAGCCTAAGAACTTTGAAATTTCTAAAATCCACCAACCATGCCGAAACTATCCAAAACAACTCTGATTGACCTGAAATTTTGCAGACATATCCATAATGACATTACGAACTTATTCCAACTGTCGGAATTCCATTCCGACCCCGATAGCCTATTTTCCACTGCCGACCGGAGATCGCCAAAAACTAACTTTCACCAATTCAAGCCTAATTCTACACCGGGCATCACAAGAATATTCTGAACACAATCATAAGTCCCAAATCACCTAACGAAGCTATTTGAGCTATAAAATCCGCATTCCGAGGTCGTTTATCAATAAGTCAACTCTCAGTTGACTTTTTCAACTACAAGGCTATTTCTAAAGACTAAGTGACTAAATTCTCACTACAACCATTCCGATTTCGAGCCTACCAACTATAACACATCAATAAAAGTAATACCAACCTATGACAAGGCAATAACAGTAATTATAATATAGGTTCTACGTAACGACCGACCGGGTCGTTACATTCTCCCCCTCTTAAACAAACGTTCGTCCTCGAACGGGTCTAGAAACGTACTTGGAGTCTCAAACAAGTGAGGATATCTGCTCTACATATCTCGCTCGGTCTCCCAAGTAGCCTCCTCCCCTGGCTGACCTCTCCACTGTACTTTCACTGAAGCTATATTCTTAGACCTCAAATTTCTGACCTGACGATCCAAAATTGCTACTGGCTCTACCTCATATGACATATCACCCTCGAGCTGAAATGTGCTGAAGTCTAACACATGAGACGGGTCACCAACATACTTCCTGAGCATCGACACATGAAATATGCTGGGTGGCAAGGCAAGTCTATAAGCCACCTCTCCAACCTTCTGAAGTACCTCAAAAGGACCAATAAATCGTGGACTCAGCTTTCCTCTCTTTCCAAACCTCATAACACCCTTCATGGGTGATACCTTCAGCAGTACCTTATCACCTTCCATAAAGGACACATCCCGGGCCTTCAGGTCCACATAGCTATTCTGCCTAGACTGTGTCGTGCGAAGTCGCTCCTGAACCAACTTCACCTTCTCCAACGCATCTTGAATCAAATTTGTGCCCAATAACTTAGCCTCACCGGGCTCGAACCAACCAATCGGAGATCTACACCTCTTACAATATAAAGCCTCAAACGGGGCCATCTGAATACTGGACTGGTAGCTATTATTATATGCAAACTCCGCTAGTGGCAGAAACTGATCCCATGAACCTCCAAAATCAATCACACAAGCACGTAACATGTCCTCCAAAATTTGAATAGTCCGTTCCGACTGCCCGTCGGTCTGAGGATGAAATGCAGTGCTCAACTCTACATCAGTACCCATACCTCTCTGTACGGCCCTCCAAAACTGAGATGTGAACTGAGTACCTCTGTCAGAAATAATAGAAACCGGAACTCCATGCAATCGGACAATCTCCTTAATGTAAATACCAGCTAATCGCTCTGAAGTATAAGAAGTGCCAACAGGAATGAAGTGCGCAGACTTGGTCAATCTATCCACAATGACCCAAATAGCATCAAAACCTTTCGAAGTCCGTGGAAGCCCAACTACAAAGTCCATAGAAATCTGCTCCCACTTCCACTCCGGAATATATAACCTCTGAAGTAATCCACCTGGTCTCTGGTGCTCATACTTGACTTGCTGGCAGTTGAGACCCCGTTATACATACTCAACAATATATCTCTTCATCCTCCTCCACTAATACTGCTGTCTCAGATCCTGATACATCTTTGCGGCACCCGAATGAATGGAATACCGCGAGTTATGAGCCTCTACTAATATCAACTCTTGAAGCCCGTCCACATTGGGCACGCAAATACGGCCCTGCATCCTCATAACACCGTCATCACCAATAGTCACATCCCTGGCATCATCTCGACGGGCCCTATCCTGAAGTACTAACAAATGCGGATCATCATACTGTCGAGCTCTAATCTGGTCATAGAGAGAAGACTGGGAAGCTATGCTAGCTAATACCCGCAGAGGGTCTGAAAAATCCAATCTCACCAACTGACCCTACAAAGCCAGAACATCAAGTGCTAAAAGTCGCTCTGCTGCTGAAAGGTATGTTAGGCTCCCCAAACTTTAGGCTCTACAACTCAAGGAATCGGCCACTACATTGGCCTTTCCCGGGTGATACAAAATAGTAAGGTCATAGTCCTTGAGAAGCTCCAACCATCTTCTCTACCACAAATTCAAATCCTTCTGCCTCAGAAGATACTGCAAGCTATGATGGTCAGTGAAAATCTCACACTGTACCCCATACAAGTAATGGCGCCAAATCTTTAAGGCATGAACAATGGCAGCTAACTCAAGATCGTGCACTGGGTAATTTTTCTCGTGCACCTTCAAATGTCTAGACGCGTAGGCAATCACCCTACCGTCATGCATCAATACCGCTCCCAAGACAACTCAAGAAGCATCACAATAGACTGTGTAAGAACCCGAACTAGTAGGCAAAACCAATACCGGAGCTGTGGTCAATGCTGACTTGAGCTTCTGAAGGCTCTCCTCACACTCATCGGACCATCTGAATGAAGCACCCTTCTGGGTCAATCTGGTCAATGGTGAAGCGATAGAAGAGAATCCTTCCACAAAGTGACGGTAATATCCCGCCAGACCAAGGAAACTCCTAATCTCAGTAGCGAGGACGTCTGGGCCAACTTTGCACCACCTCAATCTTCTTCTGATCAACCTGAATACCCTCACTAGACACCACGAGCCCCAAGAAAGCTACTGAACCAAGCCAAAACTCACACTTGGAGAATTTTGCATAAAGTTCCTCCTCCCCAACCTCTGCAACACAATCCTCAAGTGCTGAGCATGTTCCTCCTGGCTACGAGAATAAACCAGGACGTCGTCAATGAATACAATGACGAAAGAATCAAGGTAAGGCTGAAACACGATGTTCATCAATTGCATGAACGCGGCTGGGGCATTGGTCAGCCCAAATGACATAACCAGAAACTCATAATGACCATATCTGGTCCTGAAAGTAGTCTTCGGAATGTCAGAGTCCTGAATCTTCAACTGGTGATACCCCGACCTCAAATCGATCTTGGAGAACACCCTAGCTCCCTGAAGCTGATCAAACAAGTCATCAATACGGGGCGAAGGATACCGGTTCTTCAACGTAACCTTATTCAGCTACCTATAATCAATGCACATACGCATGGAGCCATCCTTCTTCTTCACAAACAACACCGGTGCACCCCAAGGTAACACACTCGGTCGGATGAACCCCTTATCTAAGAGTTTCTGAAGCTGCTCTTTCAATTATTTCAACTCCTCTGGTTCCATACAGTAAGGTGGAATAGATATAGGTTGGGCGTCTGGCACCAAGTCAATACCAAAATCAATGTCCATGTCAGGTGGCATGCCTGGCAGGTCTGCAGGAAATACGTTCAAAAAGTTACAGACTACAGGAAAAGAATCAACAGAAGGAGTCTCACTACTTACATCCCTCACAAAAGCAAGATAAGACTCGCACCCTTTCTCAACCATACGCTGAGCTTTCAAATAAGAAATCACTCTACTAGGCACATGCTCTATACACCCTCTCCACTCAACTCTCGGAATTCCGGGCATAGCCAGGGTCACGGTCTTAGCGTGACAATCAAGAATAGAATGACATGGGGATAACCAATCCATGCACATTATCATATCAAAATCAACCATACTGAGTAACATCAAGTCAACTCGGGTCTCCAGACCTCTAATATATATAATACATAACCGGTACACACGGTCCACAGCAATAGTATCACCCATCGGAGTCGAAACATGAACAGACGTAACTAAAGACTCACGGGGCATATTCAGAAAGTGAGAAAAATACGATGAAACATAAGAGTATTTAGAACCAGGGTCAAATAAAGCCAAAGCATCACTGTGAAAAACTGAGATAGTACTTGTAATCACCGCATCTGAGGCCATAGCATCAGGCCTAGCCGGAAGTGCATAAATACGTGGCTAGCCTCCACCTGCTCGACCTCCCCCTCTAGGGCGGCCTCTAGCTATTTGACCACCACCCCTGGCTGCCTGAGTAGGTGGTGAAGTGACTGGGGCTGAAGTCGAGGGCTGAACCCTCTACTGAGATGAACTACCAGGACAACGGGGATACTGCCTCCACTCATGTCCGAACTCTCCACACTCATAACAACCACCTGGAGCTGGAGATGAAAACTGACGAGAACCCCTACCACCATGATAACCACCAAACGGACCATGTATAGAAGAACCCTGATGAGATGATGCTCTGGAGGAGCTCTGAGCTGGAAAGACACTAAAAGATGAACAGCCCTGATGAGATTTGCGGGGACCCTGCCCCGAAGATACACCACTATAAGCTGGGCGAACTAGCTGTGGAGGTCTAAATGGACGAACTCTGCTATGCTGATACTGCCCTCTAGAAGGGGCACTACTGAAGCTACCTGATCCCCGAGGCCTCTTAGCCTCCCTCTCCTCACGCTCCTGCCTACGAAACGACTCAATGTCCCGAGCATGTGAACTACCTTCTCAAATGTAGCTCCAGACACTTTCTCCCTGGTCATCAAAATTCGAAGCTGATACGTGAGACCATCTACAAATCTCCTGATACTCTCCGTGTCCGTAGGGACTAACTCCGAAGCTTATCTAGCCAACTTGAAAAACCTCATCTCGTACTAAGTAATTGACAACTCTCCCTGGCGCAGCGGCTCAAACTATCTGCGCTACTCCTCTCTGTGGGACTGAGGAACATACTTCTCCAAAAAGAGCGTGGAGAACTGCTGCCAGGTGAGTGGTGCTGAATCAACCGGCCTACGCCTCTCAAATGCCTCCCACCAAGTGAAAGAAGCACCAGCAAACTGAAATGTAGCAAATGAGACCCCACTGGTCTCCAAATGCCCGCAGTACGTAGTATCCTCTGGCACTTATCTAGAAACCCCTAGGTATCCTCGCCCTCTGTACCGCTGAAAGTCGGAGACTGAAGTCTGCTGAACCTTTCCAGCCTACGCTGCTCATCCTCAGGCATAGCAGGAACCACATAGTCCTGAACTGCGGCAATTGACTAGGCTGGGACTACCCCTTGTGCCTGAATACCCTGTACAGCCTGCTCAGGTGTCCGAGCAGCTGGAGTCTGAACGCCTCCCCCCGCCTGAGCTACAGTGGTAGTAGTAGATGTAGCGACTGCCTGAGCCGAACTGGTACACACCGTAAATATCTGATCCAGGGTATCATGAAGACCCGAAATAACCATAGGCACTGTCGGTGCCTGAGCCTGTCCCACTGGAGCACCATTGGCGGGAACCTGATCCTAAATGACAGGGGGATCCTGTGGTACTGTCCCGGCTGCTGCACGGGCTGGTCCCCTAACTCCACCATGGCCCTGACCCCTTGTGGGTCTGGCTGGTATCTGGTCACCCTGATCAGTATTGCGTCTCCTCACCATCTGTGATAGAATGAAACAACATGAGTTTAGATTTCAAGAACCAATAGATTGGCACGAAAGAGTTCAAGAAAATGAGATTTTTCCTAAAAGTTTTGCAGCCTCTCGAAGATAAGTACAGACGTCTCCGTACCGATCTGCAAGACTCTACTGAACCTACTCATGACCGTTGAGTCCTATTCAACCCAGGGCTCTGATACCAACTTGTCACGACCCAAATCCTAACAGGTCGTGATGGCGCCTATCGTAGAACTAGCTAGCCAACCATCACATAACTACCCATCCATTCTATTATAATGTTTCAATAATCAATAACAAGCAACAAAGAGGCATAAGATAATTTCTTTAAGTCTTTACGCCCCAATAATAATCTAACATTCTAAACAATCCTTCCAATACTGGAGTCAATGATCATGAGCATCTAAGAAAAAAAATAAACCAACTCTACTAATGTCATAATAAGCGTCTATGAATCAAATGCTAATGCTATATGAGGAAGGGAAATGAAGAAGTTGTGGACGCTGGACAACTACCTCGAAATCCCGTAAGTTGCTGAATACGAACGAAGACAGCTACTGCTCCGAACGGATACCTGTATCTGTGCACAGAGGCACAAGGAGTAATGATGAGTACGCCAACTCAGTAGTAATGAAAATAAATCAGAGTCCGAGAATAAGAAACACACAGCACAAAACAACAATCTACGAAACAGTAAATGCCAAGTCTCAATAAGGTGTACAAAAGTTCAAAAACCAGTTTCCATAAAATCCTTTGAAACAAGTATATGTTTCAATATTTCTCAGTAAAACTCTCAGTAATATAAGTTTGAAAAACGAAGTGAATCACAATAAAAAAAACTCAGTAAAATCATCATAAATCTGCCCCTCGGGCCATAATCATCTCTTATAACATTTCCCTCAGCACCTCACCATCACTCAGTATCAGCACAGCGGGCAACCTCACAGTCACTCAGTATCAGCCCAGCGGGCAACCTCACAGTCACTCAGTATCAGCCCCGCGGGCATCACTCGCACTCAGTAGGTACCTGCGCTCATTGGGGGTGTGTACAGACTCCGGAGGGGCTCCTACAGCCCAAGCGCTATAACAAGACACATCATGGCATAAATCACTCACAATATTAGCCCTCGACCAGCCACATCATGGCATAAATCACTCACAATATTGGCCCTCGGCCTCTCTCGTATCATAAAGTCCACACAATATTGGCACACAGCCTCACTCAGTCATACACTCTCAATATGCCACTCGGGCCATCATTATATCAGGTTCTCGACCCAAAATAGTGTTTCATTTTCAAGAAATAATATCAAAATACTCTGAATGTCAAAACAATTATCAAGAAAAGACTAAGTAAAAATCATAACATATCAAGTGAGAAAAATAGTAAAAACAGCCCCCAAGGGGTAAACAGATCGGCACTAGGCCCGAAACATGGCTTGCAGCCCAAATTATATCAATATTATTAAGCATAGGCTTTAAAAATCGGGTTCGCAACTCAATAGTTTCCTAAAAAGGAATATATTTCCAAATTTCCAATCTTTGCATTCCAAAATCCGTGAAAGGATGCAAGGTCCGGGGTTTCATACACTCAGGACAGGATTTAAAGACATTACTTACCTCAAACAGCCCGAAAAGCTACTATGCAACCCTCTTGCCACTCGAATCAACTTCCGAAAGCTCCAAATCTAAAAAGATCATATCTCTATCATCAAATTATGCTGAAGGAATGAATTCCAATTTAAAAGTACCAATTTTAGCATTAAACCCGAATTTAGCCAAAACCCGACCCCCGGGCCCGTGTATCGGAATTCGACATATTTATAAAAAAATGTTCTTCATCATCTCACGATTCCGTACATATAAAGAACGCTAAAATCGGAGTTCGTTTGACCCCTCAAATTGACCCCTAAAGGTTTCATAATCTCAAGCCCTAATCTCATCTTTTTCTACTCATTTTTATGAATTAAACACTGATATTATATTCCTTAATCACATATAATCGAGTATTAGGGTCCAAAATCCTTACCTCAATGAAGAACAATGATTTACTCTCTTCTAATTCGCCTCAAAAGCTCTATTTCCGTACAAAAATGGTGAAAAAATGGGTATTGGCGCGGAGGGTTTATTTAAATACTGCCCAGTCTTTTCTTCAATGCGATCGCGGAAGTGCTCACGCGATCGCGAAGAACAAATCCCTCAGTCACTCCAAAGACCCTACGTGATCGCAGCACAAGCGACGTGATCGCGATTCAGTAAAACCTCAGCCCCCACGATCGCAACCCAGCACACGCGATCGAGAAGCACACGTGATCAGCCCCCACACGCACCTCTCTAGCCCTATGCGATCACACTCCTCACCTTGCGATCGCGGTTCACAAAAATGGCCTACTTCAGATTACTCTACGCGATCGCGGACCAATCCACGCGATCGCGATGACCATTTTGTTGTTGCACTGACACCAGAAAAACAGCAATCTTCTCAAGATCGAAAATGCTTGTTAACTATCCGAAATCAATCCCGAGCCCCTCGGGACCCCAACCAAATTTACCAACACATCATAAATGATCATTCAAACTTAGTTGCACTCTCAACACACTAAAAATAACATCAAAAAAACCAAAATCACGTCGGATTCAATCCTAAGAACTTTGAAATTTCTAAAATCCACCAACGAGTCCGAAACTATCCAAAACAACTCCGATTGACCTGAAATTTTGCAGACATATCCAAAATAATATTACGAACTTGTTCCAACTGTCGAAATTCCATTCCGACCCTGATAGCCTATCTTCCACGGGCCGACCGTAAATTGCCAAAAACTAACTTTCGCCAATTCAAGCCTAATTCTACACCGGGCATCACAAAAATATTTGGAACACACTCCTAAGTCCCAAATCACCTAATGAAGTTATTAGAGCTATAAAATCCACATTCCGAGATCGTTTACCAGTAAGTCAACTATCATTTGACTTTTCCAACTATAAAGTTATTTCTAAAGACTAAGTGACTAAATTCTCACTACAACCATTCCGATTTCGAGCCTACCAACTCTAACACATCAATAACAGTAATACCAACCTATGACAAGGCAATAACAGTAATTATAATGCAGGTTCTACGTAACGACCGATCGGGTCGTTACAACTGTACTATTATAGTATTACTAAAAAAAATCAAATAGTGTACTCGTTAAATGTAGCTAATACAACCAAATCCATCTAACATATGAAACCAGTATAGTATATAGTTATATACAATTATACACAAAGAGTTTTAAAAATTACTGGGTATATTGTTGTTGTTGTAATAAAAATTTCAAAAATTTCTAAAAGGACCTAATTGTAACAGTATACCATTACATTATATAGTATACTATAATAGTATAAAATTGGAATGAACTGTATACAAAAATGATATATAGTATATCATTTTCGTAAACAGTATAAATTCTTCTTCACCAGTTCAGCGCAATAAATTATACATTATTGAATTAAATACTATATATCAAAATAGTATATAGCATGTTATTTTAGTATATACATAGGATTGGTTCATTCCTTCAAAATATAGTAGTATATTGTTGTAATTAATTATATACTTTTAAATTAATTATTGTATACCAATACGGTATACATATATATTTTGATATACAGTACAAATATATCTTCTTTGCTATTCAACTCAATTCAACCCAAATGTTAATAATCTACTCTAAAATCTTCACCAAATTGACTCTTTAAACATAAATTTAATATTTTAATTATTATAACATCTATAACAAATTTTAATTGTGAAAAAAAAAATAGAGTCATATTTTAGATATCAAAATAATTTTTATATACAGAAAAAAAGAAAATTTATAAAAACATATTTTCTATTAATTAGGTTTTAATAAGAAATCTAGTTATTTTAGTAATTTTAATTACTCTTCGTGTAATCTGATTATTTATTTCTACATTTTTATGAGTCTAAAAATAATAAGATACTATATTTATTTTTATTTTTATTTTTGATTTTTAAAATAAAAACAAAAGGACAAAAAATGGAAAAGATAAACTAAATCCAAGGACAAAAAAATAAAGAAAAGAAGAGTCGGGGGAAAATAGAGTTTCTTAAAAAATAATTCTGGGCATACGGTGAAATAAAATTCAATATTAACTAATTTGCTTTTTAAACATGTTATTTAATGTGGGAGCATAAACATTGATGGATACCTTTTCAAAATAATAATAATATATTTTTGTGCTCTCGAGGTTTATATATTATTATAATATTATATATTAATTAATAAATATTATATTATATTATTTTTAATTAGTATTATTATGATAAGATGATATAACGTATTAGGAAAATGTGATGCACTTAAAAGATACAATAAAGGTGCATATGAATTTGAGAACATGAACTTTCATGCTAAACAGTGACAAAGATAAAAATAGATAGAGCAGATAAAATAAATATGTCGCATAGGTATAAAATGTAAAAAAAAAATGGGCATGGATAGATACGGATAAATGTTTTATATTTTATAAGTATATTGCATAATTTGCCCCCATAAAAAAGAAGACAAACAATTAAGACGGAAGAAGTCCAGGAACTAGATCTAGTAGGCGTTTGGACATAAGAATTGTAAAATTCCAAAAAATAGTGAAAATGGTAGTTGAAATTAGAGTTGTGTTTGGACATAAATTTCAGTTTTGGTTGTTTTAGAAGTTTTGTAAGTGATTTGAGTGAAAATTTTAAAAAAAATCTTTGTGACTTTTTAAAATTTTCGAAAATTTCTCAAATGCATCTTCAAATGAAAATTGAAAATTTGATGAACAAACACTGATTTCAAAAAAAAGTAATCTTTTTTTGGAAAAAAGGAAAAACAATTTATGTCCAAACGGGCTCCTAGTCTTCGAAGCCCATCTCCAGTTTGGTCCCATCTCCAGGCCCACTTCTGGTATATCCTCTACTCAATCTTGGCTAAGCTCATGTAATTTTATTTTTTATTTTTTGCTAAGGAGTAGCATTTTATTAAAAAAAATATAAAGTAAATATATTACAAACCAACTAATGTATCAGCTTTTCACATAAGTTTGAGTCAATTGTCACGACCCAAAATCCATTTAGGTTGTGATGGCGCCGGACACCATGGTCATGCAAGCCAAATCCTTGATTAGTGAATTATATCCCGGTTCTCAACGTTTTTAAATTGTTACCTTTCATTACATTTCATAACAAATGAATAAATCTTCATTAATTAAATACGACAGAAAAACAATCCGGTTTAATAGATAAATCCCAACACATCCCCAGAACCTGGTGACACAAGTACATGAGAAATTTCTAGGAATTTATACAGTTATACAAAGCTTGTCCGAGGTACCATAGCCCACCACGATCTCTGACAATCGCTTCTTCAATACTACTTCACAACACTCTGACCCAATGCAACCGAAGAAACCATAGCACCGACGAACTTAACACATTCTATTCGATCAAAAATAGCGATACCACATCACAGATGAAAACTCCACCTCTCTTAATAACACCAAGTCTTATTACTTTATTACCAAAACTAGAACATTTATAGTCCAATTGCCTTTCTCCCGTCGGAAATCAAATACTGAAATCTCGGAATCATGCTCTGAGAAGATTTTCTTCCAAGTCCTTCATTGCCCCGACGTATGGGCAAGCATCCTACCATCATACCAACACCGCGCGATAACCAATCGTAACTTTCATAACCACCTAAGCATAGCCTCAAAGTTCTCAGAAACACAATTACCGAGCTCATACAACATAATATCCTTTCGCAGAACAACCTCAACACCCCCAACCAACTACGCATGGAAAACATCACGCACTATACTTGTAGCACCATTAAATTCCTAAATTCCTCGATTCATAGTAAGCACTTTGTGACGCGTAAGATTGAGTAGGAAAAAACATAGGCATAAGTATTAAAGGAATCGAAACGCACGATGAGGAATCAAGAAGGGAAGTACTCCTAACAGCCCGGTAGCCTCTCGAAGATAAGTACAGACGTCTCCGTACCGATCTGCAAGACTCTAATGGACTTGCTCATGACTCGTGAGACCTAAAGGAACCTAGTGCTCTGATACCATGTTGTCACGACCCAAAATCCATTTAGGTCGTGATGGCGCCGGACACCACGGTCATGCAAGCCAAATCCTTGATTAGTGAATTATATCCCGATTCTCAACGTATTTAAATTGTTACCTTTCATTACATTTCATAACAAATGAATAAATCTTAATTAATTAAATACGACAGAAAAACAATTTGGTTTAATAGAATAAATCTCAACACATCCCCAGAACCCGGTGACACAAGTACATGAGCAATTTTTAGGAATTTATACAGTTATATAAAGCTTGTCCGAGGTACAAGTTGGACAAGGACTTAAAATAAACTACAAATACATATGAGGAAGACTCTGTCGGCTGTGGATCGCCTCCGGATGATGCGGCTTGCCTAAGTCTCCGATCCAGCCACATTGCTATGAAAGTACATGTGCAACAAAATGCACAGCAAGTGCAGTATGCGTACGAAAACAACGTGTACTCAGTAAGTATCCCGCTTAACCTCAGAGAGGTAGTGATGAGAGGTCGAATTAGACACTTGCTATAAGTCGATTACATATAATCAAGTGAGGTGTTAAGCATGAGTATCATAGGCAATTTAAATAATGAGCAGAGATAAGAAATATCAACTTATTTCACATTCTACACATCAATTCCTCTTCATTTTAGCATGCAACTCAAAACTCCTTAGGCCAATAAACAAGTATAATGCACAGAAATAAGCAGCATTTATCATGCGCAAGAAAATGCCGAGAGTCGAACGGCGCGGACCAACAATAATAAATTGTGCACTACCGAGGGTCGAACAGCTCGAACCATAGATGCATCTATTTTTCCCGCTCGCGAATCGATCATGCGACGCGGCCAACATAATAATAATAAGGCTAACCTGCTCGCGAATCATACTTGCGACTCAGGTGCTCATATGTACACGTATTCACATAATAGATCCACATTTTTATCAAGAAAACAGCCTCAAGAAAGTGATAGAATTCTCTTTAGGTGAATAAGAAGATAGTATATAAACCATTTCTGGAAATTCGTTTGCCACATTTGGCGAGGTTTTCAAATATTACAAATCCGTTCGGAACACAATTACGCAAGGAAAATAAATTCTCTTTCTAATTTAAGAAAATTAACACTAATCTTCTTAGGTATTCAATTACCATTTCGATCATATTAGCGGTCTAATATACTGGCAAGATCACAAGTACAATAAGTAAAGCATGCTAGTGGGTCCTAGACTATCCGGACGTAAGCATATTAGTAGCTACGCACGGACTCCCGTCACATCGTGCGTGCGTAGCCCCCGCAGTTAAAGGCATGTATTCATTTAGTTCAACTATGAGGACAATTCCCCCTCACAAAGTTAAAAAGGATACTTACCTCGCTCCGAAGTTCCATAACCGGCTTCCCAACCCTTCCGACCACTCAAATTGATGCACAACGCCCCAAAACTATCCAAATAACGGGCAAACCAATGAAAATATATAATTCAATTTATATACATTCCCAACTCCGCTCGAAAAGTTGACAACATTTCCCTCGGGCCCACGTCTCAGAAACTGACGAAACTCACAAAATCCGACAACCCATTCCGATACGAGTTCAACCATGCAAAATTATCGAATTCCGCCATCGGATTGACTTTCAAATCTTAAATTTTTGTTTTTGAAAGATTTGCTAAAAACAAATCTTTATTCAATAGATTCATGGATTCATGATATAGATGAGTATGGAATCATGGAATATAATTAATATAGGATAAGAACACTTACCCCAATGTTTTCCCGTGAAAATCGCCCTAAAATCGCCCAAAAATCGTGCTCCAAAAATCCAAAACGAAATGAAGGAAATGAGCATTTTTGGTCCTTAAGTTTCTGCCAAGCCGTCACTAAAAGTCCATTTTCGTCACTAAACGTCGTCACTAAAAGTCCACTAGAAACAGTTTTACCAGCCCTGTTCAATCGATCATAACTTTCAGTAAAAATGTCCAAATGATGAATGGTTTAATTTTCTGAAAACTAGATTTCAAGGGATACAATTTTACTTTTTTCAAAATTTTCATATTCCTTATATATTTTGAGATATAATCTTCCAAAGTAGGCTCCTCACATCAGAAATTTTCTGGGGAAAATGCAAAAACAGTTTTACCAACCTCCATTCAATCGATCATAACATTATGTAAAAATATCCAAATGGTGAATAGTTTATCGTTATAGAAACTAGAATGCAAGTTCTAAAACTTTAGTATTTTGCAAATTTTCATATTCCTTATCGGTTTTGAAATATATGCCTCCAAAGTCAGCTCCACGATGCTGTCCAAAAGTGCAGCAGAACCAGCAGTTTTTCTTTTTCTTTTTTTGTCCGAAATTCATTTCGTTAACCTTCCGAATTCCACCCGAGGTCCTCGGGACCTTAACCAATTATACCAACATGTCCCAAAATATGATACGAACTCGCTCGAGGCCACAAATTACATCAAACAACGTCGAAATCATGAATCGCACCCCAATTCAAGCTTAATGAAATTTAGAATTTGAAACTTCCACATTTGATGTCGAAATCTATCAAATCACGTCCGATTGACTTCAAATTTTGCACACAAGTCACATTCGACATTACGGATCTATTCCAACTTCCGGAATTGGAATTCGACCCCGATATCAAAAAAGTCAAACTCTCGGTCAAACTTCTCAAAAACCTTCAAATTTCTATCTTTAGCCAAATGGCTTCAAAATGACCTACGGACCTCCGAATTCACTTCGATCGTGCTCCCAACTCCAGAATCACCATACGAAGCTATTCCCAGACTCGGAATCCCAAACGGACATCAATAACGCCGAAATGCACTTCAACCCAAACTTATGAAATTTCTTCTAAAATGCTAACTTCTACAATATGCGTCGAAATGCCCCCGGGTCATCCAAAATCTGATCCGAACATACGCCCAGGTCCGAAATCATCATACGAACCTGTTGCAACCTTCGAATCCTGATTCTAAGGCCGTTTACTCAAAAATCCAGTTTTAGTCAATTTTTCCAACTTAAGGCTCCCGAAATGAGAATTTTCTTTCCAAATTCACTCCGAACTTCCTGAAACTCAATTCCGACCATGCCTACGAGTCATAATACCTGAAACGAAGCTGCTCACGGCCTCAAACTGCTGAACGACAAGCTAGAGCTCAAAACGGCCGGTCGGGTCGTTACATCAATTTTTTGTTTTAACTCAATTTCTCAGTTTTTTCTTCAACGAAATTGCACATAGTTTTAAGCTATGATAGCTAGTGATGACCCAAAAATTCATCTCTCATTTTTATAAGTCAAAACGGTGTTCTGAGGCCTTGAAAATCTCCTTTTATCTCACCTCGTTTTGCGTGCGTAGCTCGGGCATATAGCAGGGAAGCTTTTATATGAAAAACTGAAAAATGCTAATTTGACCTTTAATATTAAATTTAAGTTGACTTCGGTCAATATTTTGGGTAAATAGACCCGGACCCGTGATTCGACGGTCCCGGAGGGTCCGTAGGAAAATATGGGACTTGGGCATATACCTGGAATCGAATTCCGAGGTGCCAAGCCCGAGAAATGAATTTTTGAAAGAAATTATTTTTCTGAAATATAAGAGTTTTTAGGAATTTGATTATATTTGAAATTTATGGTATCGGGCCCGTATTTTGGTTCCGGAGCCCAGTACAGGTTCAATATGATAATTATGATATGTCTTTAGAATTTGGTAAGAAACGGAGTTCATTTGACGTGATTCGGATTCGTAGTTGTGAAATTTGATACTTTGGAAGTTTTGGAATTTTTGTTTGATTTTAATGTTAAATTCGTTGTTTAAGATGTTAATTTGGTTATTTGATCGCATGAGTAAGTCCGTAGGATGTTTCTAAGGTTGTGTGCATGTTTGGTTTGGAGCCCTGAGGGCTCGGTTGAGTTTCGGATAGGTGTCGGAGTGGTTTGGACTTAAAAAAACTGATGTTTTGGTTATTTGCTAGTGTCTGGGTTTTTACCCTATGCGAACGTGTGGAAACCCACGCGAACGAAATGAGCAACGGGGAGGGGCCTGGGATTTACTCTATGAGAACGCATAGACTAGCTCGCGAACGCACAGCTGGGCAAGGGTAACCCTGTGCGAATGCGGCTTGTCCAGTGCGAACGCATAGCTTAGGGGGGGAGCTGGGGGCTGGGTGGTTCTAACCCTGAGCGAACGCGGCTCGTAGCTCGCAAACGCATAGTCTAGTGAAGTCAAGACTATGTGAATGCACTGCCCTGGTCGCGGACGCATAGGCTGTATTTTGCCCAGTCTTTTAAAACAGTAGCAAAAACGGGAATAGATCCCATTTTCATATTTTCTTCCAATAGAATCCGACCTTGGGTGATTTTTGAAGAGGGATTTCATCACCAAATCATAGGTTCGTGTTTCTAATATCATTTTCTTCATTTTCCATTAACACTCATTAGATTTCTAGGCCTAAATCTTGTTCTTCAAGGGTAGAAATTAGGGATTTTAGGAGAATTAGGAATTTTACAAATTTGGAAATTTAGACCTCGATTTGGGGTTAGATTCCGAAACTAATTACATATTCGGGCTCGTGGGTGAATGGGTGATCGGGTTTCGGTCCGAACCTCGTGTTTTGACCAAGCAGGCCCTGGGTCAATTTTTGAATATTTGGGAAGAATGACGTAAAACCTATAATTAAGCGTTGGGATGGAATTATTTGGCATTTATTGATGTTATTGAGTTGAATATGTCTAGATACAAGTGAATTGGAGTCAAATTCAAAAGGGAAAGCGGTAATCGAGGATTGAGTTTGGTCGTGGAATTTGAGGTAAGTGTTTGGCTTAACCTTAGCTTGAGGGAATAGGTGTTGTGTATTAATTGCTATGTGTAAGTATCATGTTCAAAGTATATGTGAGGTGACTAGTACCTACACGTTGGTGTCAAGCATGCCCGTGAGTCGAATATTGTGATTTATATGATTTTTCGTAGGTAATATTCGAGTTTCACTTTATAGTTATCCAAGTTGGTGGAAATTCCTTGATATTGAATAGTGTTGAGTATTAGTTTCAGTTGAAGATTTTCATGTGAAGTTATGTACTAAGTGAGATTGGATATAGTTATTTTCCCTTGTCGGGGTGGTATTAATTCCACTGTTGACTCCCTTGCCGGGATGTTATGGTTTTATTTCTGTTTACTCCATTATTTTTCCTTGTTGGATTGATGTCATTTGATGTTTTTGGGTGAGGAAGAGTGTAAAAGCATGAAGGGTGAGGAAGAGTGTAAAATCACAAAGGGTGATGTCGTGCGTGAGATTTTGAGTGAATGTTAATGCACGAAGGGTGATGTCGTGCTGATATTGTAATTTTAAAAGCACGAAGGGTGATGTCGTACCATGATATGAGAGATAATGCATGAAGGATAATGTCGTGCCATGATATTGTGAGGTAAAAGCATGAAGGGTGATGTCGTGTCGAATATATTTATTCTGATTGTGAGGATGAGAGTAAAAGCACGAAGGGTGATGTCGTGCACTTGTTTTCGTATTACTATTCCGTATCTTTAATTGGTATGCCTTACCTCGTTATTTCCATTATTTGATATTTCCTCCCCTCAACATGTTCCCCTTTTCCTTTATTCTTAACTGCTTATTTCTCGTTGTATTACTTTTCTCCGCGTACTATTAAGCTGCACAGGTTGACTTTGGTTGTCGTGTCCTAGCCTCGTCACTACTTCGCCGAGGTTAGGCTCGGCACTTACTCAGTACATGGGGTCGGTTGTACTGATGCTACACTCTGCACTTTTGTGCAGATCCCGGTGTAGGACCTTACGGACCATAGATCGAGGTTGTTTCCTTCAGTCCAGTGGAGAACCTGAGGTAGTCCTGCAGACGTCCGCAGGCCTTGGCGTCCCCTCATACTTATTTTGTATTCTGTTCTAGTTATTTCAGAAACAGATGTACTTATTTCATTCAGACCTTTATATGTATTATTCATAGACAGTCTGTGAGTTTTTGACTCCAAAATTCTGGGATTGATTTTTGTGAAATTTCGTAAAGGCATCAGTTTGAGTTTATATACCTTACTTCATTTCGTACTTTTATTTATGTTAATGTTGTATTTCACATTTTATTAAAGGAATAAGGTAAATTAAATATTCACAGTTGCTTGCCTAGCGGGTTCAACGTTAGGCGCCATCACGGTCCCGATGGTGAGAAATTCGGGCCGTGACAAGTTGGTATCAGAGCACTAGGCTGCTTAGGTCTCACAATTCACGGAAAAGCTTAGTAGAGTCTGAGGGATCGGTATCGATACGTATGTGCTTATCCCCCAGAGGCTGCAGAGTTTAGGAATAACTTCATATCTATTGTTCTCTGCCGTGCGATTTGAATTCTAAATGCTAACTGAATTTCTATTCTATTCTCTCGCAGATAGCGAGAACATGTGATTCTTCATCCACTGATCAGCAGCCCGAGTCTCCAGTTGCAGCTCCTACAAGGGGCCGAGGATGAGGCCGAGGCCGTGCTAGAGGCCGAGGCAGGGGCAGAGCTCATCCTAGAGCAGCAACCCCAGTGGTGGAGCCTCAGGTAGAGTTTGCTGATGAGGTTCCTGCCCAGAAAGTCCCAGTTGGGCCAGCTCAGGTTCCCGAGGGGTTCATTTCCACCCCAGTACTCCAGGATGCTCTGGTCCGTCTAGTGGACCTCATGGAGAGTGTCGCTCAGGAAGGTTTTCTTCCTGCAACACCAGCCGTCTCTCAGGATGGGGGAGGAGCCCAGACTCCCACTACTCGCACTCTGGAGTAGCTGGCTTCTCAGTTTCAGACTCTAATAGCTCAGCCAGCTAGGGTAGTTCAGCTGGGTATTGTGGCCCAGACCGGTGATGGAGCAGCTATGTCTGCTGATGCTTTGTGGAGATTGGACAGGTTCACCAAGATTTTCACTACTACTTATAGTGGTGCATCTTCATAGGATCCCCAGGACTATTTGGATAGCTGCCATGAGGTTCCACAGAACATGGGGATAGTGGAGACCAATGGGGTCGACTTTGCTACTTTTCGTCTGTCAGGTCCTGCCAAGACTTGGTGGAGAGATTATTGTTTGGCTAGACCAGTTGGATCACCGACCTTGACTTGGGCCTAGTTCACTCATCTATTTCTGGAGAAGTTTCTTCCCATCACTCAGAGAGAGGATCTTCGGAGGCCGTTTGAGCGTCTCCAGCAGGGCTCTATGACCAACACTCAGTACGAGACCAGATTTGTTACCTTGTCCTGGCATGCTATTATGATACTTCCCACCGAGCGAGAGAGGATAAGGAGATTTATTGAGGGGCTAGCTCAGCCGATCAGATTGAAGATGGCCAAGGAGACAGGGAGTGAGATTTCTTTCCAGGATGCAGCCAATGTGGACAGACGAGTTGAGATGGTTGTGTTGCAGGGGGTGGTCAAGGGTCTGACAAGAGACCCCGTCATTTTGGCAGGTTCAGTGGCACCTCATCTGGAGGCAGGGATTCTTTTGGTAGGGGTCATCCTCCTAGGCTGTTTCATTCGGCACTTAAAATTTCTCGCAGTGCTCTAGGTGGTCGTGGTTCTCAAATGCAGTATTCTGATCAGTTTCCCTACAGTGCACCATCAGCTCCTATCAGTGCACTGCCGATTCAGAGTTTTCAGGGTGGTTACTCAGGTCATCACGGTCAATTTCAGGGTCAGCAGCCTCAGCAGCCGAGGGCTTGTTATACTTGTGGTGATCAGAGGCACATTGCTAGATTTCTCCCTTGAGCCTCGATTAGTTCTCAGCACCAGGGCTTTCGTGCCATGGTTCCAATACTAGGTGTTCCACCACCCGCTCAGCCATCTAGAGGTGGGGGTCGATGTGTTAGAGGTGGAGGTCAGGCCGTTAGAGGTGGAGGCCAGGCCGCTAGAGGTAGAGGTCAGCCAGTAGGAGGCCTTCCCAGGGATGTAGTTCAGATTGGTGGGGCCCAGCCCCGATGTTATGCTATTCCAGCCAGACCTGAGGCTGAGGCCTCCGATGCAGTTATCACAAGTATGGTTTCAGTTTGCAGCAGGGATGCTTCAGTTTTATTTGATCTAGGGTCCAGATATTCCTATGTGTCATCTTATTTTGCTCCTTATTTGGTTATGCCTCGTGATTCTCTGAGTACTCTTGTATATGTGTCTACA
The DNA here is from genome assembly GCA_005239505.1 of Nicotiana paniculata. Taxonomy (NCBI): domain Eukaryota; kingdom Viridiplantae; phylum Streptophyta; class Magnoliopsida; order Solanales; family Solanaceae; genus Nicotiana; species Nicotiana paniculata. The sequence continues at coordinate 1,154 of MDKI01040097.1, read as the reverse complement.
CCGGTGGGTGATTCTATTCTAGTAGATCGTGTCTACCGTTCATGTGTAGTGGTTATTAGTGGTATTGGTACCAGTGTAGATTTTCTGCTCCTGGATATGGTAGCTTTTGATGTTATTTTGGGGATGGATTGGTTGTCGCCTTATCATGCCATACTGGACTGTCATGCCAAGACCGTGACATTAGAATTTCCGAGGTTGCCTTTATTGGAGTGGAGGGGGACTCCTGGTCATTCTTCCAGCAGGGTTATCTCATATATGAAGGCTCGGCGCATGGTCGAGAAGGGGTGTTTGGCCTATTTGACTTATGTTTGTGATTCTAGTGCCGAGGTTCCTTCCATGGAGTCTGTGCCCATAGTCCGTGAGTTTCCAGAGGTATTTCTTGCAGACCTGCCGGGTATGCCACCCGACAGGGATATTAGCTTTTGCATTGATTTGGCTCTGGGCACTCAGCCCATTTCTATTCCGCCATATCGTATGGCCTCGCCAGGGTTGAAGGAGTTGAAAGAACAGTTGCAAGATTCGCCCATGTTGTTTTTTAAGAAGAAGGATGTGTATAGATTATCGGCAATTTAACAAGGTTACCATCAAGAACAATTATCCATTGCCGCGAATTGATGATTTGTTTGATCATCTTCAGGGTGCCAAGGTATTTTCGAAGGTCGATTTGAGATCTAGCTACCATCAGTTGAGGATTAGGTCATCCGATGTCCTTAAGATAGCTTTCCGCACTTGGTATGGGCATTATGAGTTCCTAGTAATGTCATTCGGGTTGACAAATTCCCCAGCAGCTTTTATGGACTTGATGAATGATCACGCTCAACTATGTCTAATAAAAGACTAAGTGGGCGTTGCAAATATAATCCGGGGTATTATGCCCAAAGTCGATCCCATAGGGAGTTAACGTATCAAGCAAGCTGTGAGAATACTAAACTTTCACTTGGTGTTGTTTAAACTACTACAACTGAATGAAAATATTAAAACTGAAGATTAACTACAATAAGGTGTAAACAATTGTAATAAAGGTCTAAGGTTATGGTTTCCCTCGTTGGTGAACTTCCTTCTCGGATACTTCTTATTGTTTGATTAGTTGACTCTATCAATCATGAACATTCTATCTACCATAAATCTCTCTCAAGTAATTATGATAATTTACT
>ML363096.1:32790-79364 GCA_005239505.1 Nicotiana paniculata | reverse complement strand
TTTGATTTAAAAAAAACACTAGACATATATATATATATATATATATATATATATATATATATAAATATTTTAGTTATTTGTATAAAAATGGGGCCGAACCCTATGGAGGTTGCCTACTTATCTCACATCCGGTGAGAATCAGACCCGCGTAGTTCGTAAATGTTTCAGGAATAGGATGACACCTTTTGAAAAATTCAGGCTTATTTTGTAATCATTTTTTTGGGGGGTAAATACCAAAAAATTTCAAAAACCGGGTAAATTTTCTTTTTCTTATTTTCTCCCTTCTAGTTTTCCTTCAATTTTTATATATATTTTTTTATTATTATTTTATATATATATATATTTTAANGAACTACGCGGGTCTGATTCTCACCGGATGTGAGATACGTAGGCAACCTCCATAGGGTTCGGCCCCATTTTTATACAAATAACTAAAATATTTATATATATATATAAATATTTTAGTTATTTGTATAAAAATGGGGCCGAACCCTATGGAGGTTGCCTACTTATCTCACATCCGGTGAGAATCAGACCCGCGTAGTTCGTAAATGTTTCAGGAATAGGATGACACCTTTTGAAAAATTCAGGCTTATTTTGTAATCATTTTTTTGGGGGGTAAATACCAAAAAATTTCAAAAACCGGGTAAATTTTCTTTTTCTTATTTTCTCCCTTCTAGTTTTCCTTCAATTTTTATATATATTTTTTTATTATTATTTTATATATATATATATTTTAAAAGCCGGTCACAACATGCACAAACTGAATCAAACATAATGCACAAGTAGCACATAAGATGCATCAGGATGGTCTTTTTGTTTCGGGTACACCTGTCCTAGACGGACCCAACCCCTGTGTTGAGTCCCCTAAGTCAAAATTCACATGATGAAGATAATCGTTCCTACTAGGGATCCGGCATGAGGTTTTGTCATTCTAAGGTTAAACCTGAGGTTTTGTTCTAGAACTTGGCTACTCGAGCGGACAACTCGAGTCGAGGTGGGAGCGACGTACCGGTTGCACGAAAGGTTATCCGGCCTAGTAGCTAGTCCATCCCCGCATTTCGTACTTGGTATGACCTCTAATATAAAAGCGGGCCACGCAAATGTGTGCACCAATTTTTAGAAGACTCATAAAGGAGTCGTAAGAAGGTAGTTTAAATACAGTTCAAATAAATATCAAAGCAGTAAATAAATAACATTTAGCACATTGAGCGCACAAAATACAGTAATATCACAATTAATAAGGCCAAGTAAAATCACATTAAAAAGCTCAAATTCTTAAACCCTGAACCAGAGATTCTGGGTTCTAATTTCCCCAGCGGAGTCGCCAGAGCTGTCACACCTCCTTTTTCACACCGGTAGGGGTAATAAGGGAATTGTTTTTCACTTTAAGTGACATTATTCGATTTTTGAGATTTATTTTATTCAGAGTCGCCACCCGAATTTTTCACAGTGTTCCGTGACACCATTTATTTATTATAAATCCCAAAACTGAAGAATTTTGACTCTGTTTAAATTGTCTGTTAACCAGAAATTCGGGTAAGGAATTCTGTCAACCCGGGAGAAGGTGTTAGGCACTCCCGAATTTCGTGGTTCTAGCACGGTCTCTTAATTATTAAACTTGGCCTAAATTGTTTAATTACTGCTTTTAGCACCTAAATGCATTTTTTATATTTTTACCGCTTTTAATGTGCTTTTGTATTTAAAGAGTTATTTTGAGATAAGTCACGTATGCGTAAACCCGTAGAGTTTAACACGCATCTAAAATCATGTCACGCGGACGTCTACACAATTCTTGACACTAAACTCATTAAATAATATAAAATAAAATAAAAAGTGTGCAAGCGCATATTTTGTTTTGTTGTCAAAAGAAACCGAAATCACGTCACGCAAGCGTGTACGCAATTCTGATAATAATTTTTTAAGAAATTCGTTCCTAAAAGTGTCTCTATGAATGTTTATTTTAATCTTTATTTGTGTCACGTAAACATGTACACAATTTAAAATATTTTATTATTATTACGATTATTTGGCAAAAGTTGCGCGAACGCATACTTTGATTTATTTTGGAAATCATAATTACATCACGCGAACATATACATAATCATGATAATTTGATTAATTTAGAACGCGCTTAAAGCATTCTAACGTATTCATGATTGTTCATTTCCTACATATGGGATTATTGTGCGACAATAAATTATGAATTGGCATTATTGGAGGCTAAGAAATATTTTAGCTATTTGATTTATTGACAAGTTATCTACATTTTAAAGTATTTACAACTTACTACATTATCTTTAAAACTATGACATATTATCTACTATGAAAAATGGGCCATCTAACATGGAATATTACTCGGCTCAAATTTCTCTTCCCAGCCCAAATTCAATACCCAATAAGAAAACACTTCATATACCAAAAATGTTCAAACCTCTACACCCTATCAATCTTCCCTTAATTAATTAATTAATTATTTTTACGACTTTCCCGAGATTTATACAAACAACAAACTAGAACACTAAAAATTCATTGAATAATAATAAAATAAAAGAGATTAATAGGTACTTACTAGATTCAACATTAACTTACTGAAAGAAACTTATATATACAATCCTATAGAGTTTAGTCAATCAGAAAATCACTCAAACACAATATCCATCAACAATATCCTCATTTACTGAAAAATTGAATAAATCATTTAAGCAAGAAACTTATCCAAAATAAAGACCAAGCAGTTGATAATGAAGACCTTTTATAGATGAAAACTTCTTGAGGTGACACTATCGCTACAGCTAAAAATGGAAACAAGACTTTGACCGGAACCCTCGATGATGGCCTCAACGGCAACCCCTATTGGTAGTGTTTGGGGTAAGTTTCAGCTGCTATTTTTTGGATTTTGGGGTTGTTTTTGAGCAGTTTGGTGCTGTTTTCGCAACTGATTTTGCTACGATTTTGGGGTGAGTTTTAGGTGCCGATTTTGTTGAGTTTTGTGGATGAACGGAGCTGATTTTCGTCACTGTCTTTCAGCTGGTTTTGGAGGTGGTTTCCATAGCCTTTTTGGTGCGGTTTGGGGCTGAAATTTAATTGAGTTTAGGGGGGATGTTTTGGGGTCGAAATGGACTGTTATACAGCTGGTTTTGAGCAGCAGTTTAGTGGTGGTTGTTGGTGCGAAACAGCTGATTTTTGAAGGTACATTAATGGAGGTTTTGGCGGCGCTAATGATTGAAAGAATCAACTGGTTTCAGCTGGATGTTAGAGGTTGTTTTGTTGTTGTTTTAATGTAATTGGTGGCTGATTTTTTATAGAGAATGTATTGTTTGGTGGCTTAAGAGAGGAGCTACAGTGATGGTTGAAGAATGGTGATTGTTTCGTTCCCCCTCCCCCTCCCCCTCCCACCCGCCCTTTTTCAAATTTCTTTTTTTTCCTTTTTGCTCTTCATTATATATAGAGATGTATGTGTATAGTGTTGTGAGGAAGTTATGATATGAGTGGGGTAAATGGAGAAATGGATTGTGGGGTGTGTGCCGTGAGTGGAGGAGATGGGAAAGTGAGGGGTGAGTGATGTGGGGAAATGGGGAATTTGGGAGTTGGGATGCATATTGTATTTTCTGTTTTCCTTTTTCCCCTTTTTTTTTTAAAATTATATAAAAGAAAATAAGAAGATAAAATACATAGCTATATATAATCCACTTACTCTTACACTTAAAGAAAACTATATATAAATAAGAAAATTCAATATTTACACTATAGTTTAAATTAGACAAAGAAGATAAAATAGTTTACTTATTATATATAATTAAAACACCAAGATTGGCCCCAAAAAAAAGTATTACACTAAAATAACATAACTTTTTGGTGTGGTCAAAAATTAGTTATTCACAGGAACCGTACTCAACATATCACTGTTGCAGCGTGCAACCCGATCCACACATGATACCGTTGCGGCATGTAATCCGATCCAAACAATATACCCATGGCGGCATTCCACCCGATCCACACATAACAATAAATAAGGAAATACCCATCAAGTCATAATACTTTTACCTACGAACTACCCGAATATCGACTACAAGCACACCAAATGCAAAAATACAACCCTGGGGAGATGGATAGCGCCATACGCTAAAAAACCCAAACATGACTAAGGTGCAATAAATGACCTGCATCTCGAGAGTCGTCCTGCTCACATAATACCACGAGCTACACGGGATCACAACACATGTGCGAATAATCAATTTGTCTCACAACCCACATGGAAAAATAGAGTATTACATTGTATAGCTTACGACGGGAAAAGCATCCAATACCCGAAGACTCCTCCGTAAGCAACGTTATGCCAAATGAACGCGTCCGACCTTACTTACAGCACACATTAACATTAGACCCACCAACGGACCTCAAGTCGATTCCAATCATGACATACTGGGCCAACAACCCTTCGAGGATCCATAATGGCCCAATTCATGACACACACGAACAACTGTCCCAATCCGAAACAAGTTCTCACAGTTCACAACCAAAGGAATAGAGCGCCTTCCAGGCATGAACTCTCACATTAATGATTGTACCAAAAATCTCAATACATGGTTTCAATATTTAACAATCAAGTGACTAACATGTCAACTTATACAAATTTTCCCGTGGGATATACCTTCCGCACCAGGTAACAAAGTATGCACATCCATACCACCAACAGTGTTGATGCTATAAAGCACATCAAAAATCCGCAAATTAATAAACAAAGCCTCTTACACAGGACACCGTTCTTAGGTGACACTAAAGAAAATACCAACTTACTCTGAACATCTGAATTCTTTTCTGCTCATCCGAGCCCGTGACATTCTTGTCAGCACCGAACCGCAACCTGGATCCTCACCTCCCAATTCTCACGCTGCTCATTGCATATATCATGTTGCTATGCAAGAGTACAAGAATTTCATCATAACTCCTAAACCACCAATAGAATAACAATCCATCATCTAGAACCTCTTTCACTCAACACATTTCAGAGGGACGATGGCATCACGCAACCGAATTCCCATAACTGCAGAAAATACAAATCTCAAGTTGTGACCTAAACCACCATAACTCTTCTGGGATCCATCTACACATAACAAGCAATTATAATCAAATATCTCCAAATCAATCAAATTACGGCGGCTGTCAAAACCGCACATACCGCCATAAATCATCTGCATAACTAACGTGTCGAAGGAACTGATCATTGCCACTATCATGTTGGTTCAAACCATTACTAACTGACCCCACTTCTTCCAATTTTCTCTTAACTTGCCTTAGAAATAATAATAGCTCCATTAAAAAACATAACTAAACTAAACAACACTCATCCCAGGTGACCTAATTCATGAGACCACATCGTCTCAATACCGATGAACCATCTCATATCCTCCTTACGCGCACAATAACATTTCCATCTGGTACACCCATTCTGAAAGATCCTCCACGAATCTGAAGTTGTTTTCTCCCATTTTTTCAATATTGCACTGCAGAACCGATGATAACATAGAACACTCCAAGTCCCTCTCAGAATTCACTGCAAAAACTCGATCCTTAACCACACAATGGACCCAAAATCCTCAGGCACTGCACTTTAATTCTTGAACCCACTAGAACTACTGTTGAGAGTCACACTCTGACCTGATCCCGAATATAATCAAACTCTTACGCTCTGTTAGCGCATGAACACTCTCAAAGACTCAACTGGGTGAATTCTTTTTCCTGTACATCACATCCACAAGAAGCATAAACTCTGAGTCTTCCCAAAACCTGCACATGAATCGATAAGGCCAAATATAGCACCCATTCATCAAGTTCTTTGCTCGAATTAACCCTGATGTTTTCTTTTCTTAGTTATAAATAATCCACCAATGCACCGATAACCAGAAACCGCATAAGCAGACATCCACACGGTCTAATCATAGACGGTGGGATCCCCCACTTAGCTTTAAACTACCATCACATAACGTAGAACCCACAAAGATTACTTCTTCTCAATAACCATGATCTCGCAGCATTAACCCGCCAAATTGCTAATGGTCTCTCGTTAAAATTTTCATGAACATTCCGAATTATCAGCCACAATCGCATATTCGACCTTCTACCGGGTAGTAAGTAGAACTCCTCGTAAAAACTTCATCAAAATCATGCAACCGCTAACCTGCTCACAGGAGATAACCCACATGCGGTATTCTATATCGACATCTTCTAATGATGTTGCACTGTGTACAACTACCACGAAATCAGCAAACCCTCCTGAGCCCATGCTCATCCACCGGTTGTAGAAGTCTGTTCATTCCCCATCGACATCAACTGAAAATCTAACAATACATTCCAAACTCGGAGTCACTTTGCATCCAAAAACGATAATCAAGTATTCACACCCCTCTTCATTCATGCAAACTCCTCTTTGCCATATTCCATCTCCTTCGGTACAGTAGCCACCATCCCAAATAAAATTCATAGACCAAATCACCTTCTATCACGATTCCCCAAATCGCCCTAACCTTTCTCAAGGCACGTTGCTATCCCACCACAGAATCTATGCGCTACTCTGCCACTCCAACTTCGGTTAACCCATCTCCTTAAGCAACTTCTCGACCTCTGTTGTGCATACTTGACCTGCTAGTAATTCAACCACCACGAGACACCTCCCATCATGTCCTTCCTCATCCTTCGCTATCCAAATGCTGCCTCAAATCAAAACCCATCTCTGTAGCACCTGAACTAATAAATTGCTACTAACTCTAAGCCTCCTCGAAGACCATCTTTCTTGAGCCATCAGCATTAGAAACACTGACTCGATTCTGGAACCACTACATACTGCAATCTCTAACAATTACTTCTCGGGCACCATTTCACAACACCCTGACCCGAAGTCAAATAAAAGAAGACCATAACACCAGTGAACCTTAATGCATTCAAACAAGGACGATGACACGACATCACAAATGAGAATTCCACTACGCTCGAAAATATCAAGTCTCGTTACTCCATCAACCAAAGCATGAACATCCATAGTCTAATTGCCTTTCCTCCGCTGGAATTAAATGCCGAACCTCTATACCATGCACTGAGAAATCCTCCTTTCGAGTCTTTCACTGCCTCGACACATAAACAAGAACACTACCATTACATAAACATTGTGCGATAACAATGCACGAACATCATAATAATCTATGCATAGCCTCAAAACCATAGGAAATACAAATACTGGGCTGAAATGACCACAAGGCGACGATAATAGCCTGACCGAATACGTCGGGAGAAACATCCTGCACCACATCTGCAGTATCACTACAACTCCTCTATTTCCAGTTGATAAAAAGCGCTCCATGTCACATAAGATTGAGTAGGAAGGATATGAACGCATAAGTGTCGCACACCCTTTTTTTCCTCCTCCTCAGCAAAAGATCGGGTTCATGACATTGGTTGGGACAACTCTTTCCTTTTGGGAAAGGGTTTTTCATAACTTGAAGAGTCGTCACCTAACGATTTTAACGGTGTGTTAGGGCACCTAAGGGGTTCAATTACAACTATGTTGCTAACCAGAGATTTGGGTAAGGGCTTGAAATTATCCTAAGGGAAAGGTTTTAGGCACCCCTCAGGATCCACAAGTGTGGTTCCCGGCCAAATGGTTTCGTGAATTTGTACAAATAGAAAAATAAAAAGGAAAGGCTCAAATAAGAGAGGATTTAAGTCTTAAGCATACAAGTGTTTAGAAAAATAGTAGGGGTAATTATGAACTATCGTATACAAGTGTCCTAGGTTTATAATAATATGGATCACATCAATGCAATATCCGGTAATGACTCCTCGAAGAGGGTCTACACGTGGTATTAGCGCACCGGTAATCAGATCCATATTCTACCCTTCCCACCCCGTGAAGGTAATTAAAGCGTGTGTTGGTCAAAGATTCTATTGCGTGCTATTACCCGTCCCATCCTATCAGTCCTGGAGGAGGTTAGGACTACTATCCTAAAAGGTAGGTACTAGGCAGACCCTCAGGTTTAAAGGGGTAAAATACTAAGGCGACAAGCAAATAGAATGTAGGACTGCAGTCAATGGTAAGCACATAGGAGGATATAGGAGGCTCAGATTTTCCTCTGCAGATAATGCATATAATTAGCACGACTCAAACACATATAAGGGAAGTGTTATTAATTAAGATCCTAAGACATGGTATCTAGGTGAATTCAGATGATAAATAGATAGGCAAACTTGTTTTATAACTCAAGAAAAACATGCTCTTAATCAGTTTTCCTATTGATTTAAAAAATAAACCTATTAGTGTTAAGCATTACACACAAGAGAGAGACAGATTTCTAATTTTTTTTTCTGGAAATTTAGTCATCTAAGGCTTGCCTAGGCGGGGGACAGTGTATATTAACAGAATTATTAAAGGAAATGTTGCAAATTGTTACCTAAACATGTTCTTCTAGGTTGTTCAGAACACAGAAACATTACCAGTTATTTTTTAGAGAAAACTGAGTGAGGTGGTTATACTTTTTATACATCAATAATTAGACTAAATGTAGTTTAGCGGTTAGGGCCCCATAACATGATATCTAATGCACAGATAGATATGCAGAATGATGCGTATGCAGAATTCCTAATCATAATTTCTAAATGCTCAGTAGTTATAGTATTAATCATGGTTTCAGAAGATGCTAGAATTATAATTTATTTTAATGTTGTTTATCCTAGGACAAGATTTCTAAGCATACATGGAAGTGTAGAACATGATAGTACAAAATACCATTTATTAGCAGGATTTTTCTAAGTAAAAGTGAACATGTTGAAACAGTAGGTATGAGATCTAATAAACATGATTTCTAATGCGTGAATTTGAACATATGGGCCTAAACATGGACTCTATTCCACATATGAAAATAAAATCAAATAGCATGGTTTCTAATGCATGAATTTTAACACATGGGCCTAAACATGATCTCTATTGCACAGATAGGAAATAAAGTCTAATAGCATGATTTCTATCCCTTTAATAGCTAATGCATGCGTAGCTACCGCTCCCTTTTCACTATCCATCCCCTGAGTTGTTCATAATTTATTACAGGCCAGGGAATTATGAATTACACAACTAAAGGAAAATAAGAAGTTACTTCTATAGGGAGCCTTCAATTATGCCCAGATCTTCCAAACCTCACTGCCTTATGGTATTGCATAGCCTTTTCATAATCCGGATGTGTCAGAGTTCCCTAAGGATCTCAAGGGCTCCCAGGCAGTGCTCACACCCAGACATAGCCAAAGAATTAAACATGTGCAGTGTGGAAGTGTCAGCCTTGTGTGTCAGAGTTCAGAGGGTACTTAAAGGGTTCCCAAAGCAGTGCTCACACGAAGGGGGATGAACTTAGACTTCTAAGAGTGTATGTGAGAGTGCTTTTTATTTAAAAGGATTTAAGCGAGGAACAATTTTGAGAAAGGGTAAGTAAGAAAACAGATTTTGAAGAAGAAAATAGAAGCTTAACACCACAAAGGACGAAGGATAGTCCAATAAGCACAAACATGGGTAATGGTATTAGTGACAAATACAGAGCATGTAAGGGCATACATACAACAGGCAGATACACACACAGACATACAATCAGGAACTCCTAAGGGTCTAGAGGATCAGGGGGTATAGTGCTAGGTCAGATTAACACCTAAGGCCATGGTTAAACTAATGTACCAGTCATAGGCATGTAAGAAGTAGGTGCTAAGTGTACAGAAACATGCTGGTCATAAACAAATAAAGCCTAATTTAAACATGCAGAGGGGAGTTCAGGATCCTTGATACATGTTGAAGAATAAGTAAGCAAGTTGGAAGCATGCTGAATCGCAACAGTAATGGAAACATGTTGGTTTGAGGACTGAAATATAAATTAGAACATACCAGTGAAGTGAAGAAAGCAATAACACAAACAGGAAAGTAGGAGAATGCACAATAGTTAGCCTTGTCTTGCGGCCGGCTAACCCAGAGTTGTAGTAATTAGCACAGAAGAGAGAGTAGAAAGTCTTTAAGTTGTGAGAGAGATTTTTTTTAACAGATTAGTTTGTGTGTGTGTCTGTGTATGAATAGAGTATATATAATTTTGAAAACTTGATGAAAAATAAGGAAAGAATCAGAAATAACCAGTGATTGTGGGACTGAATATCAATCAGTACCCAATTAGTACAAGTATCCCTATAATCAAGGGAGTAATTCACACTGTGAGTTTTTAATAAGGAAAGAACCATATATATATCTTATAGGAATATAAGAACAGTGTAAGTATAATAGGAAATTAGGTATCCCTTAATTGAGGGGTTAAACTCAAACGACTAGTAGGTAAAATAATAATTAAGGAAAGTTCTTATGCTTGTAACATGTAAGGAAACAGTTTCACCCCTAATTCAAGCATACAAATGAGACTAGGTTTAGAAGATGTCACTTAAGGAAATAGTAATCAATTAACAGTTAATCAATTATGTAACAAGGTAAGAAAACAAAGTTGGAAATTAGTAAGACCAACTCATAAGAAATCAGGGATTCGAAATTGGTACTAATTAAGGGAAGGCCTCATGTATCTAAGGAAACATTCAGAATCAGCAGAGGATATCGTATGAAAAATCAGTACAGTAATAATCATAATTATTCAGGGATTCAAGACAGTAATGATTCAAGCATGGTGAACACACAAGAAGCAGCAGAATCAAAGACCCAATAGCATAGTGAAGCAATAATCACAAAGAAACGGGAATTACTCATGGGAAATAGACACACATACAAATCGAAAGAAAAGACATGCTCATCATTTAGAACACTGTGTTAAAACTAAATAAATCATGATTGAAAGTGATAAAACGTTTAAGCATATGAGAAAAATCACTTAAACTTTGAGAAATTGTTTGAAGAAAAGGTTTCAGAAACCCTAAGTGAAAAACTTGTTTAAAAATGGAAGACCTTTAAGAAAAATGTAATAATACTCGTAATAAACCCGGATCTAGTGTAGATCTAAGAGAATAGGAAGGTTTTTGAAGAAAACATGTAAAAAGCTTCATGATATACACATATCTAAGACAGATCTAAAGGAATCGTGAAAATACCAGGGGTTAGGGTTTCAGAGAGTTGAAAAAATAAGAAAAACCTTAAAGATGTCGTTCGCGTTGGCCGGAAAAGTCATGGCTCTTACTCAGACGGTCGGAGGAGGCCGGAAGATGGCATGAGAGACCATAGGTAGGAGCTGAACCACTCCAGGTTCGCCTGAGGGCCTTAGGGAGTCATTAGACCGATGTAGGGTGAAGCAGTAACCAGGAGATAGTGAAAGACCATAGTTTCCGGTGAGGGAACTAGCCGGAGAAGACGAACAAACTCCATTGGAGGTGGAGGGACAAGGGAAGGTTATAGAGAGAACCAGAGAGAGATAGAGAGAGAATGAGAGACTGGGAAATGAGGGGTCTGAGGGGGGGTAGTTCTAGGTTTAATTATGGTAGGTGGGATCTGGGCCGTTGATAAGAAATAATTAACGGCAAGGATTAGCCAAAGGGTTGGGTCGGGCAGGTGAGGTATTGGGCTTAGGTTTATTGGGCTGATTTTAAAAGGGGGTATTGGGCTAGTAGATTTAGGCTAAAATCGAAATTAAAAATCGCTATTAGTTAAATACCCATTAAAATAGATAAGTAATTAATAAAAATAACTAATAATTATATAAAATGAAATTAATGCTAGATAAATGAAATTAAGGTAATTAATGAATATAAAAATATAAAATGAAATAATTATTGATTTAAATGTTATAAAATGTACAATTAGGCCATAGTTACAAAGTTATTGTAATTACGGTCAAATAATGTCAAATTGGCTAATTTGTGAAATAATTAAATCTTAATAGGATTAAAAATGATATATTGACTGGGAAATATTTTGAAATTCTTTATAATACAATTTATGAATAATTATTGAATATAAAAAATACTGAATAAATTGGAAAAGGATTTAATAAAAATATGAAAAATTTTGGAAAAATACCAGTTATTATAAAGAGTTATTTTGGAGGTATATATATAAATTTAAAAATGATTTGCGAAAAAGTTGGGTATCAACAGCTGCCCCTCTTTACCCGGGAAGGATGAAAGAGTTGTCGGGTAAAGATATGATGGCCAATTTTGACCGAGTGGAAATAGCTTGAAAGGTTCAGGCCGCACCCTGGTTCCGGAGCTGCCTACATATCCCTGGTCTTACAGGAATCAGGCCGCATGTACTTCTGGGGTCATCGGTGAAGTATACCGATGAAGTTTTACAAGAATCGACGCTAAGTACAGGATTAGATGAGCAAGCGGCTTATAGAGATGGTTTAGGAGAACTGGAGCAGAACCGCTCCCGCCTGGATGGCTGTTGCTTGCCGGATTACCTGCAAATAAACAATACGAGCATATATTGTGCATAATTTAAACATGATGCAAATTCCCGTTGGACGATGAATGCTGTCTTTGGACGGTTAAGGATAACGTCTTTAGACCATGATGTCCCGGGCCATGAATTGCTTTGATGAGGGATTCGCAGGCCATGAAATGATGTTCTCGGGCCATGGGGATAGTGCCTTCGAACCATGACGCCTTTGAATAATGATATGCAAAATGACAAAAGAGATCCTCAGGCCATGACATGGTGTTCTCGAGCTATGAAGATGGTGCCTCCGAACAATGACGCCTTTGGATAGGTTGGCGATATTTCAGCCCATGAAGATGCAATAGTATGATGCTGACAAGACAGAGCTTAGTCTTGCGAATTTAAAAAGGGCAGAGCTTAGCCCGAAAGGAAGCGAATGATAGAGACAGGGGTTGTTTTTGAAAAGTAAATGGGAGACAGCGTTCAGTCTCGAAAGGCAGAAAGGTAGCCTTATGCAATATGCGGATGTAGATGGAGATAATTTTTAGCTTCGGAAGGCAGAAAGGTAGCCTTATGCAATATGCGGATGCAGATGGAGACAATGTTTAGTCCCGGAAGGCAGAAAGGTAGCCTTATGCAATATGCGGATGCAGATGGAGACAGCATTTAGTCTCGGAAGGCAGAAAGGTAGCCTTATGCAATATGCGGATGCAGATGGAGGCAGTGTTTAGTCTCGGAAGGCAGAAAGGTAGCCTTATGCAATATGCGGATGCAGATGGAGACAGTGTTTAGTCTCGGAAGGCAGAAAGGTAGCCTTATGCAGTATGCAAGGAAAGACGACAGAAATTCTTAGATGGCGTTAATTCCGGTAGAGCGTTGTGATAATGAAGCATCATTTGTGTTGATAACAAATCTTGGCGTGTGTGATGAGTTTGAGGAAAATTATCTTTCCTTTGAGCGGATAATATGTTTTGGGGCTTTCACAATTTGTGCCTGCATCCAAAGAAAAATCGTGAGTTTTGTAAAGGGGCAAGGTAAGTTCGCATTCCCGCTGGCTCTGCTTGGCTCGTTGGGCTTGATTTGATGATACTGTCTGTATCATTGGGGTAGCGTTCGCTAAACAAGATGTTTCAAAAATAAATATGCATGATTTTTTAAAAGTATAATATATAATCTAAAACAATTTTTAGATGAACCGACGATGTGGCATGGCTTGAGACATTGCGACCTCTTCTGCTACAGAATTTTGAGGGTCCTCCTCAAAATTATGACCCAGTTTGCTGGGTGGATGCCTCTGACTGCTACTCGCACCGTGACTGGCTGAACTTTCTTCGGAATTTTAAGGGTCCTCAAAATTCTGCCCCAGTTTCCAATTGCGGGGAAAAAATAGATTTTTATTGAATTGTGACCGAACACATAGGGATGCCTACGTATCCCCTCTTAAACGGGAATCAGGTCAGGTGTAGTTCAAATTACATCATCGAGAAAGTATAAAAATTACACATAGTAGCGTTTGACTGCATCTGAATTGATTGGCTTGAGCCAGACTTCTCCGTCTATTTCCGCGAGTATAAGTGCTCCTCCCGTCAACACTCTATGAACCATGTACGGACCTTTCCAGTTAGGAGATAACTTCCCCTTGTCTTCATCTTGATGCGGAAAGATTTTCTTTAACACCAGCTGCCCCGGTGTGAATCGTCTCGGCTTGACTTTCTTGTTGAAGGCCCTGACCATTCTGTTTTGATATAGTTGACCATGAAATTCCGCATTTATTCTCTTCCCGTCTATGAGGGCTAGTTGCTCATAACGGCTTCTTACCCACTCTGAATCGCTGAGCTCAGCTTCGGCGGGAATAACAACCTCTGTACCATAAACTAGCATATAGGGAGTTTCCCATGTTGATGTGCGGACAGTGGTGCGGTATCCCAGTAAGGCGAATGATAACTTATCATGCCATTGCTGGTGCCTTTCTATCATTTTTCTTAGTATCTTCTTGATGTTTTTGTTAGCGGCCTCTACAGCTCCATTCATCTGAGGTCTGTATGCTTATGGAATTCTTCTATTTGATCTTGAAAGTTTCACACATATCTTTCATCAAGTCACTGTTGAGATTAGAACCATTGTCGGTGATGATTGACTCAGGAACTCCGAACTGACAAACAATGCGTTCGCGGACAAAGTCGGCCACAACTTTCTTAGTAACTGGTTTGTAGGAGGCTTCTTCGACCCATTTAGTGAAGTAGTCAATGGCGACCAAAATGAACATTTGGCCATTGGAAGCGGCAGGCTCAATTGGTCCAATAACATCCATACCCCAAGCGGCGAACGGCCATGGTGAGCTTGTTGCATTGAGCTCACTTGGAGGCACTTTATCATATCCCCGTGTATCTGGCAGTGGTGGAACTTCCAAAAATACTGGATGCAGTCTATTTCCATAGTCATCCAAAAGTAACTAGCTCGGAGTATTTTCTTTGCTAAAACAAAACCGTTCATATGTGGGACACAGGTCCCTGCATGAATTTCTTCCAGCAACTGTGATGTTTCCTTTGCATCAACACACCTTAATAACCCCAAATCAGGAGTCCTCCTATACAGGATTCCTCCGCTATGGAAAAAATTGTTGGACAATCTCCGAAATGTGTGTTTCTGAGTGGAATTTGCAAGCTCGGGGTATTCTCCTTTTGCCAAGTACTCATAGATGTCATGAAACCAAGGATTTATGTCTGCTTCTTCTTCGATATGGGCACAGTAAGCTGGCTGATTATGGATCTTTATGGGAATAGGGTACATGAAATTCTTGTTCGGATGCTGGATCATTGAGGACAAAGTAGCTAATGCGTCGGCGAACTCATTCTGGATTCCGGGGACGTGCCGGAACTCTATCTTTATGAACCTCTTTCTTAATTCATGTACGTGGTGCAGATACGGCAGTATATTTGAATTCTTTGTTACCCATTCTCCTTGTACCTGATGTACCAATAAGTCTGAATCACCGATCACTAACAGCTCCTGGAAGTTCATGTCAATGGCCATAGTAAGCCCCAAGATGCAGGCTTCATATTCGACCATATTGTTGGTGCAAGGGAACCTGAGTTTGGCGGATATCGGATAATGCTGACCGGTCTCTGTATCGACTCCCTTGAAGTTTGCTGCTCCATTAAAGAACATCCCAGCCATCATAGGATTCTGCAATATCTTTTCTTATGAACGATACCTTTTCATCAGGAAAATATGTTTTCAGGGGTTTGTATCCTCTGTCTACGGGATTCTCAGCAAGATGGTATGTTAGAGCTATTCCTTTAACTGCCTTCTGAGTCATGTAAACAATGTCAAATTCGCTCAGCAGGATCTGCCACTTGGCTAGCTTGCCAGTGGGCATGGGCTTCTGAAAGTTGTACTTTAATGGATCCATCCTTGATATGAGATATGTTGTGTAGGCACAGAAGTAGTGCCTCATCTTTTGGGCGACCCAAGTTAGAGCAAAATAGGTACGCTCTAATAGAGAATATCGGGCCTCATATGGAGTGAACTTCTTGCTGAGGTAATAAATAGCTTGTTCCTGCCTTCCTGTTTCATCGTGCTGTCCCAGAACGCAGTCGAAGGCTCCGTCTATTACTGCAAGATAGAGTAGTAAAGGTCTGCATGGCTCGGGCGGTACTAGGACCAGTGGTGTTGACAAATATTCCTTGATTCTGTCGAAATCCTTTTGACAATCATTGGTCCACTTGGTCGCAACGTCCTTCTTTAACATCTTAAAAATTGGCTCGCAGATGACTGTAGACTGTGCTATAAACCGGCTAATGTAATTAAGCCTCCCAAGAAAATCATCACATCTTTCTTGTTCCTTGGTGGTGGTAACTCTTGAATGGCTTTGACCTTGGACGGATCCAATTCTATTCCCCGGCGGCTTACAATAAATCCCAACAGCTTCCCATCAGGAATCTCGAATGCACACTTCGCGGGGTTTAGTTTCAGATTGTATTTTCGCAACCTATTGAAGAACTTCCCCAAATTCTCCATGTGATCAGCAGCTTTCTTTGATTTGATAATGACATCATCTACGTACACCTCAATCTCTTTGTGAATCATGTCATGGAATATGGTAGTCATGGCCCTCATGTAGGTGGCCCTTGCATTCTTTAGACCGAATGGAATAATTTTGTAACAACACACTTCCCATGGCATAATGAACGATGTTTTCTCAGCATCTTCCTCATCCATCCAAATCTGGTGATAACCAACGAAGTAATCCACAAAGGACTGCAATTCATCAATCAGAATGTGTATATTTGGCAAGGGGAAGTCGTCTTTCAGACTGGCCCGGTTGAGATCCCAGTAGTCGACGCAGACTCTGACCTTCCCGTCCTTCTTTGGCACAGGTACAATGTTGGCTAACCATGTCGGGTACTCCACCACCTGGATAACTTTGGCGTTGATCTACTTGGTAACTTATTCCTTGATTTTCAAACTCATGTCGGGTTTGAACTTTCTGAGCTTTTGTTTCACTGGTGGACACATTGGATTGGTTGGCAGTTTGTGAGCCACAATAGACATACTTAGACCATTTATGTCATCACGACCATGCAAATACGTCCTCATACTCTCTTAGAAACTCTGTGTATTCCTTATTTTCTGATGGAGACAAATGAATGTTGATACGAGTCTCCTTGACATTTTCTGAATCTCCCAGGTTGATAACTTCGGTCTCATCCAGGTTGGACTTAGGTCTGTTCTCAAAGTTCTCAACTTCTTTGACAATCTCGTCAGGTATGTCGTCTTCATCTGAATCAATGTCTTTTTCTTGCGTTGTCTCATTGCATGTCACAGTCATCGGTTAATCAAGACAAGTATTAGTAATGTTGTATAAATAAAGTAATGGGAGAGAACAATAGCGATAAATATCAGATTCGTAAGAGAAATTTAGAAGATGCTTTGCTAGATTGAATAACTGTTTTGAACATTGAAGATCTTTATTGAGAAATTGGAAAATGCAGGAAAAGGAAAATTATTTATTAAATAAACAGTAAATAATGCTTGTTTTAGCCTTGCTACCCCGAGGCTCGTCGGGCTTTGGTTGTCTTGANCCCTCCCCCTCCCCCTCCCCTTCGAGGACAACACAATAATCCATATCATCATTCTCTAGGAACAAACTCCTCATTGCTGCAAGTGCTTCTTCTTCATCTGAACCGTAAATAGTGTCGTCCTGCTTGAAATTCTACTCAAGATGAGGTATCGGCTGCTCCAAAGGGTAATAGGGACTGCTCCAAGGTGGCGACCAATTGTTGAATTCCTGCCAAGTGTACTCATACCCCAGACCGAAAGTGGTGCCATGTTCTTTGAGCTTTATGGGCTTCGTGATCCCTTGGAGTTTTTTACCGAGCCCTTTGCCTTGCTCATATCCTCTCCAGTTCAGGATGCTCTCAATCTTGTTATCCCACCATTTGTCCTTGTCGATTGCATTGACTCGTTCAATATGGTGGTAAGTTCCTCCGCCTATCTTCCTTTTCCCGTCAATCATCGGAATAGTTTGACGGCTATAAATGGTGTTGCTACTGTCACCATGAATAATCACCTCTTGGTGGTTTCACTCGAATTTTACCGCCTGATGTAGTGTTGATGCTACGGCCCCAGCAGCATGAATGCAGGGTCATCCCAACAACAGGTTGTAAGATGCCGGAACATCTATCACCTGGAAATCCACTTCGAACCAAGTCGGTCCCATCTGTAGACATAGACTGATCTCCCTCATGGTGGACCTCTGAGAACCGTCAAAGGATTTCACATTGATCGCACCATCCTTTATCTCATGTAGCCCTTTACCCAATTTCTTGAGTGTTATCAACAGACAGATGTTAAGACTGGAACCTCCATCGATCAAGATTCTTATGATGAAATGATCCTCACACTGCACGGTGATGTGTAGTGCTTTGTCGTGCCCCAATCCTTCAGGTGGTAGCTCATCCTCATGAAAAGTGATTTTATGACTCTCCAGTACTTGACCTACCATATTGTCCATTTCCCCACTAGTGATGTTGTTTGGCACGTATGCTTCACTCAACACTTTCAACAAAGCATTTCTGTGTGTTTTGGAATTCTGCAGCAGAGAGAGGATGGATATTTGTGTCGGTGTCTTGTTCAGCTGGTCGATGACTGAATACTCCTTAGCCTGTACCTTTTTCCAAATGTCATCGGGACCCGTTTCGATAAGGGGAGGCCGGTTGGCGGCCTGCTTTCTTGACTTGGCCAGATGCTCAGGGGTGTAGACCCTACTAGTTCTCGTCATACCCTATGCTGTGATAGCTTCCTCAGACTTGACCTCGCTTTTTCTTCTTTCCTCGGTTGTGTAGTCCCAAGGAATAGCGTTTGAATAGAAAGGTGGCGTGGTTGACATCGCCACCGGAATTGGTGCAGCCATCTTTATTTCAAACGGAATGTGTGTTCGGGGTGGCAAGATTGTGACCTCGAACGAAGCTGGTGTATTTGATGGAGATAAAAACTTAACTTCAATTGGCACTGGTGACTTTGCCGATGGCGCTACTTCAAACTCAAATGGTATAGACATATTCACCTTAGCGGCCTCAAATAGCTGAATCTGGACTACGATCAGTTTGAGAGTGACTGTGGATTTCTTTGGGTCATCGCCTTCTGCGATCACCCCGATTGACCCCTCAAGATCCCAATCATCTTCTATTTCAATCATATGGATACCTCTACCCTTATGGTCTGGCAGAGGATTGTCACAAACATTTGGAGCGGGGTCTTTTGCCACAATAATCTTGTTGTCAATGAAGCCTGTTTTTGTCCTTCAGAGAATGGCATTCTTCGATGGCGTGTCCTTTCATGCCAGAATGGTATGCACAGGATTTGTTTGGGTTAACCCACTGAGAAGGGTTCTCAGGGGTGGCAGCAGGGATAGGTGTAACATAACCAGCAGCTTTGAGTTTTTTATATAGCTAGTCAATGGGCTCGGCTATGGTGGTGTATTGCTTTGGAGGGCGGCAATCAAAATTGGGACGAGGTCTAGGGATGTTTTGGCGTGCAGGGGGTGATTGGTAATGGGATGGCTGGGAATTATAAGTGTGGTAGACAGGAGCCGGTTGTGGATATTTGGGCGAAGCAGGTTAATATGTGGGTGGTGGAGTTTGGTAATTTGGTGGTGGAGCTTGGTAATTTGGTGAGGGTTCTTGGTAATTTGGGGTTGGATGATATGTGAGTAGAGGTGTCAGATAGTTTTGGTAATTGAGCGGGAACTTGGTTCTTTGTGCAACCATTACGGCTCCCACATCTCTCTTATTAAACACACCATTGCACTGTAGATCCTTGTTATTGGCTGGCAAGGCTTCAAAATTTGTAACCATACCGCTTTTAATACCTTCTTCAATCCGCTCACCCAATTTGATGATATCAGAGAACTTGTGGCCCTCAACCATCATTAACCGTTCATAATACTGCGAGTCCTGAGCCCGGACAAAGAACTTGTTCATCTATTCTTCCTCTAGAGCAGGTCTGACTTTAGCGGCTTCGGACCTCCAACGAGTAGCATACTCGCAAAAGGTTTCTGTAGGCTTCTTCTTCAAATTTTGAATGTAGAACACATCTGGTGCATTCTCTGTGTTGAATCTAAACCTGTCCATGAAATTAGACGCCATGCTTACCCAGTTTGACCATTTCTTGGGGTCTTGGCTGATGTACCAAGATAGTGCATCTCCCTTCAAACTCCTCATGAACAGCTTCATACGGATTCTTTCATCCTTTCCCACGCCAACCAATTTGTCGCAATAGGTCCTCAGATGGACTCTCGAATCACCAGTACCGTCAAACATTTCGAACTTTGGAGGTTTGTACCCCTCGGGCAGTTCGACATCAGGTTGGATACAAAGATATTCATAATTCAACCCTTCAATCCCCTTGGTCCCTTCAACACCCTGGACTCGTCTAGTCAGTTTCCTAATCTCCTCGGCCAAGTTCCTGATAAGTAAATCCTTTTCGTCATACTCGGACGCCAGTGGGATAGGCGGAGTGGAGTGGGTCATGGTTTCCACATAGATGGGATTGTTGTAGGTGTGGAAATGGTCTTTTGTAGGGTTTTGAGGTTCTGTGATGAGTACTGGGGTGTTATTTGAGGTGTGGCAAGCATTGTACTGTGTCGGGAAAGTTTGGTTCTTTGGGGGAGTGATGTGATGGTGAGGTGCGGGATGATTTTGCTGTCTTGAGATATTTTGTGGAGATGCGGGGTTTTGAGAATTTGGAAGGTTGAAGTCAGGGACGTTGAGGGAAAATGACAAGTTGGCCAGATTCCGGACTTGATCAAGTTCTTCCTGAAACTGCAGCAATTTCTGTTCAAGTGGTGACATGTTCTCATGCAGGACCTGAATACCTCGGCCATCATTGGCTCTACCCTTTCAATCACATTCTCCTTTCTGATGCCGCTGGACTCTTCCATCTTACTTTTTCCTTTGTCTTTGCCCTTAGGAGGACTAGGGGGAGGAGTAGGTGAAGAGCCCTTGGATCTGGTGCGATAGGCTGATGATGCCAAAATGCACGAACTAACCTTTGAGGAGGGGAGAAAGAAAAAATAAAAGCAAAAGGTAACCAAGTCAGTGAGGATTATGAGAAGAGTATTGCAGTATTTAAACACATAATGTTGAAATGAAAGCGTGTCCTAAGTTGGGGACCTCTTTGTGCCGAGATAGGCCTAGCGACAAATTGATTTGGAGACTTAAAATGTTAAATGCCTCATTTTATTGATAATAAAATAGACAAATCCCGAAATGACAGACGAAAAATAAAAACCACTAATGGTCATTGGCCTTATTACATTGATCGAAAAAATAAAGACATTCCTATCTACTTGGTACCAGAAGGACCTTCCCCAGATTCGGCATTCCTTCTTTCTTCTAACAGCTTTCCCAGCTCGCGAAGTCCCAGCAGCAGATAAGTTCTGGCTAGGTATCCCCCTGCAGCTCCCTCCACCTTTTGAAAATATTCAACCCTTTTGATGAACTTTTCTTCCAAATCGATTATACCTCATTCCAAATATCCCAGCCTCTTGTTGGCACTAATNCCTCAACCTTTTGACAATCTTCAACCCTTTTGATGAACTTTTCTTCCAAATCGATTATACCTCATTCCAAATATCCCAGCCTCTTGTTGGCACTAATAGCCATGTCCTTCCATTCCTCGATCAGTATTTTGTTGGACTCATGTATCTTGTGGTGATCATCCTCATTTTCCCAGATTCTTTTACGCAACTGGTTGATCTTGACTTGTGCTTCAGCCCTTTCATCTATAACCCTGTGACCTCGGACGTACCCCGGCTTGCTCAGACCACCCAGATCCTCTTCTAACCAACCAAGATAGAAAAGGGTATAACCGGCGTGATACTTGTCTGGCTCGATGGTGTCTTTCTCAAGTATAACCTTGCAGTGCCATAGGTGCTGATTTGGCACTTGTGAGGACTGTCATTATTTTGAAAGTCGGCTCGGAGATGGCTCATCTTCTCGACCCTAGGGATGACTTGCCTCCTTCCTGCTTGCCTCATAACTCGAAGAGGGACGTAAGGGTATGTCCCCCTTAGACCATCAGTACCAGAAATAATGCGTCTCGGGATCGAATGATGAACTCATCCGTTAGAAAACATTCGAACATCCATTGAACCTGTTCTTCAGTCAGGTTATCAAAAAGCTCGACCCATCCTTCAGCATCTTCAGGTTGAACGAACATGTCAGGGATATAGTTCATCCGCTTTGGGTGATGGAAAGCGATGTGGTCATCCCACATTCGGGGGTGGATGTCCTGTCGATATTCACCCTTTTGGAGATGTTCTACGAGCCAGAGTTGGAGTAATAAATTACAAACTTTGAAATGCTTTGCTCCTTCTTGACATTTTTCTAAGGCCCGATATATATCTGCAACGATCATGGGCACAATGCTGAAATATTTCCCATTTAACCCTTCCATTATGGTCTTAGTTACCATGGCTAGCCTGGTATGGATCCTTTCTTTCTTCATCGGGAACATGATCAATCCCAAAAAGCAGACCATAAATACGAACACTCGGCGATAGACGTGTCCCAGAGAGGTGATAGTAAACTCGTCATGATAGTTATGGTATGATTTGTTGTAGCCATATCGTTCGTACAAGTAGTCAAAAGGAATGTACGAATCTTCCAGACATACCAATTCCGCATCCTTTTTCAAACCCATCATTTTGAGGAAACTTCTTCCTGTGCGGTTCTCAGGCATGAGCAACCCCAGAGTTTCCCATACTAGGTTAGCCAGCCCTCCTATCTCTTCTATCAACGGTGCCATTTTGATGTTCCCAAAATGGAACACGGATCTTTCACGATCCCAGAACAGGGTAGCATCCTCTACTATCATTTTTTTAGGCTGGATTTCCAGAAGAGATGGTAGATTACCCAAGTGTTTCCTAAAGATAGCTTTGTCGCTAGAGTGTAGATCCTCCCACCAACACAGTAATTTTGGGTGGATGTTGGAGACCATGCCGAATATGGGGACTTCGTGCCTCATTTTTTTTTCTGCAAAACAAATAGGTTAGGCCCTTACCCCCACTGGACTCGACTATTTATCATCAATAATTAGCAGGAAATATTTAGCTCTCCAAATAAATGCACAGAACGTGAGGGAGTCCGTTTGGGTCTTGGGAAACCCGGTGGACTTTTGGATAAGGATTATCTTAAAAGCTATCGTGCGGACGACACTTTAGCTTGACTAGGTTTGACCATGATGCATGCAATAGTTCAACAGAGTAAGGTTTCTATGGGGTTTAAGACTGGTACCCTTGAGCGGATAACTCAAGGGGGAAAGGCACAGAACCGTCGACTGCACCGCTGATCGACTAGTTTTACCGCTAATAAGCCTTTTCGAATTTAGGGGGTGATAATATAGGAAGGGCGCAACCACTCATCAAGCGTTGCTATAGTATTTTGTTTGGCACGAGTGGAGTATGAATTGTGAGCATGATTTATGCAATAAGTATTTAAAATAAGATGTCACGTATTTGCACGTTAAAGAAAGGGGTAAAATGGTAATAATGATTTAAAGCAGTTACAAAAGAAACAAAGAGACATGTCAGCTACGTTTGGAAATAAATACTCGAAGTAAACAATTAATTGCATGCAAGGGGGATGGGAAAGGGTGCAAGTGTTTAAAATAAAGGAATAAATTCACGAAACAATTTGAAATGGTAAAAGCCTATAATCCCCAGCAGAGTAGCCATGCTGTCGCGCACCCTTTTTTTCCTCCTCCTCAGCGGAAGATCGGGTCATGACATTGGTTGGGACAACTCTTTCCTTTTGGGAAAGGGGTTCGCATATTTTGAAGAGTCGCCACCTAACGATTTTAACGGTGCGTTAGGGCACCTAAGGGGTTCAATTACAACTACATTGCTAACCAGATATTTGGGTAAGGGTTTGAAATTATCTTAAGGGGAAGGTGTTAGGCACACTCAGGATCCACAAGTGTGTTTCCCGGCCAAATGGTTTCGTGAATTTGTACAAATAGCAAATAACAAGTAAAGGCTCAAATAAAAAGAGATTTAAGTCTTAAGCATACAGGTGTTTAGAAAAACAGCACAGGTAATTACGAACTATCTTATACAAGTGTCCTAGGTTTATAATAATATGGATCACATCAATGCAATACCCGGTAATCACTCCTCGAAGAGGGGCTACACGTAGTATTAGCGCACCGGTCATCATATCCATATTCTACCCTTGCAACCCCGTGAGGGTAATTAAAGTGTGTGTTGTTCAAAGATTCTATTGCGTGCTATTACCCGTCCCATCCTATCAGTCCTGGAGGAGGTTAGGACTACTATCCTAAAAGGTTGGTACTAGGCAGACCCTCAGGTTTAAAGGGGTAAAATTCTAAGGCGACAAGCAAAGAACATGTAGGACTGCAGTCAATGGGAAATACATAGGAGTATATAGGAGGCTCAGATTTTTCTCTGCAGATAATGCATATAATTAGCACGACTCAAACACATATAAGGGCAGTATTATTAATTAAGATCCTAAGACATGTTATCTAGGTAAATTCAGAGGATAAACAGATATGCAGACTTGTTTTATAACTCAAGAAAAACATGCTCTTAATCAGTTTGCCTACTGATTTAAGAAATATACCTATTAGTGTTAAGCAGCACACACAAGAGAGAGACAGATTTCTAATTTTTCTTTTCTGGAAATTTAGTCACCTAAGGCTTGCCTAGGCAGGGGACAGTGTATATTAACAGAATTATTAAAGGAACTGTTGCAAATTGTTACCTAAACATGATGTTCTAGGTTGTTCAGAACACAGAAGCATTACCAGTTGTTTTTTAGAGAAAACTGAGTGGGGTGGTTATACTATTTATAAATCAATAATTAGACTAAATGTAGTTGAGCGATTAAGGCCCTATAACATGATATCTAATGCACAGATAGAGATACAGAACGATGCGTATGCAGAATTCCTAAGCATGATATCTAAATGCTCAGTAACAAAAGTATTAATCATAGCTTCAGAAGATGCTAGAATGATAATTTATTTTAATGTTGTTTAGCCTAGGACAAGATTTCTAAGTGTACATGGCAGTGTAGAAGATGATAGTACAAAATACCATTTATTAGCAGGATTTTTCTAAGTAAAAATGAACATGCTGAAATAGTAGGTATGAGACCTAATAAACATGATTTCTAATGCGTGAATTTGAACATATGGGCGTAAACATGGTCTCTATTGCACAGATAGGAAATAAAGTCTAATAGCATGATTTCTATCCCTTTAATAGCTAATGCATGCGTATCTGCCCCTCCCTTTTCACTATCCATCCCCTGAGTTGTTTACAATTTATTACAGGCCAGGGAATTATGAATTACACAACCAAAGGAAAATAAGAAGTTACTTTTATAGGGAGCCTTCAATTAGGCCCAGATCTTCCAAACCTCACTGCCTTATGGTATTGCATAGCCTTTTTATAATCCAGATGTATCAGAGTTCCCTAAGGACCTCAAGGGCTCCCAGGCAGTGCTCACACACACACATAGCCAAAGAATTAAACATGTGCAGTGTGGAAGTGCCAGCCTTGTGTGTCAGAGTTTAGAGGGTACTCAATGGTTCCCAAAGCAGTGCTCACATGAAGGGGGTTGAACTTAGACTTCGAAGAGTGTATGTAAGAGTGGTTTTTATTAAAAATGATTTAAGTGAGGAACAGTTTTGAGAAAGGGTAAGTAAGAAAACATTTTTTGAAGAAGGAAATAGAAGTTTAACACCACAAAGTACCAAGGATAGTCCAACAAGCACAAACAGGGGTAATGGGATTAGGGACAAATACAGAGCATGTAAGGGCATACATGCAGCAGGAAGATACACACACAGACATACAATCAGGAACTCCTAAGGGTCTAGAGGATCAGGGGGTACAGTGCTAGGTCAGATTAACACCTAAGGCCATGGTTAAACTAATGTACCAGTCATAGGCACATAAGAAGTAGGTGCTAAGTGTACAGAAACATGTTGGTCATAAACAAATAAAGCCTAATTAAACATGCAGAGGGGTGTTC
The DNA here is from genome assembly GCA_005239505.1 of Nicotiana paniculata. Classification (NCBI taxonomy): domain Eukaryota; kingdom Viridiplantae; phylum Streptophyta; class Magnoliopsida; order Solanales; family Solanaceae; genus Nicotiana; species Nicotiana paniculata. The sequence goes on along the minus strand of ML363096.1, from coordinate 53,411 downwards.
AGGATCCTTGATACATATTGAAGAATAAGTAAGCTAGTTGGAAGCATGCTGAATCGCAACAGTAATGGAAACATGTTGGTTTGAGGACTGAAAATAAACTAGAACATACCAGTGAAGTGAAGAAAGCAATAACACAAACACGAAAGTAGGAGAATGCACAATAGTTAGCCTTAGCTTGCAGCCGGCTAACCCAGAGTAGTAGTAATTAGCACAGAAGAGAGAGCAGAAAGTCTTTTAAGTTGTGAGAGAGATTTTATTTTTTTGAACGTATTAGTTCGTGTGTGTGTTTGTGTATAAATAGAGTATATATAGTTTTGAAAACTTGATGAAAAATAAGGAAAGAATCAGAAATAACCAGTGATTGTAGGACTGAATATCAATTGGGGTTTTTAATAAAGAAAGAAGCATATATAGCTTAGAGGAATATAAGAATAGTGTAAGTATAATAGGCAATTAGGTATCCCTTAATTGAAGGGGTTAAACTCAAACGGCTAGTAGGTAAAATAATAATTAAGGAAAGTTCTTATAATTGTAACATGTAATGAAACAGTTTCACCCCTAATTCAAGAATACAATTGAGACTAGGTTCAGAAGATGTCACGAGAGGAAATAGTAATCAATTAACAGTTAATCAATTATGTAACAAGGTAACAAAAAAAAGTTGGAAATCAGTAACACCATCTCAGAAGAAATCAGGGATTCGAAATTGTTACTAATTAAGGGAAGGCCTCGTGTATCTAAGGAAACATTCAGAATCAGCAGAGGATATCGTATGAAAAATCAGTACAGTACTACTGATAATTATTCAGGGATTCAAGATAGTAATGATTCAAGCAGGGTGAACACACAAGAAGCAGCAGAATCAAAGACCCAATAGCATAGTGAAGCAATAATCACAAAGAAACAGGGATTACTCATGGGGAACAGACACACCTACAAATCGAAAGAAAAGACATGCTCGGCATTTAGAACACATTGTTAAAACTAAATAAATCATGATTGAAAGTGATAAACGTTTAAGCATATGAGAAAAATCACTTAAACTTTGAGAAATCGTTTGAAGAAAACGATTCAGAAACCCTAAGTGAAAAACTTGTTTAAAAATGGAAAACCTTTAAGAAAAATGTAATAATACTCGTAATAAACCCGGATCTAGTGTAGATCTAAGAGAATAGGAAGGTTTTTGAAGAAAACACGTAAAATGCTTCATGATATACACTGATCTAAGACAGATCTAAAGGAATCGTGATAAGAAATAATCAACAGCCAGGATTAGCCAAAGGGTTGGGTCGGACAGATAAGGTATTGGGCTTAGGTTTATTGGGCTGATTTTAAAAGGGGGTATTTGGCTGGTAGATTTAGGCTAAAATCGAAATTAAAAATGGCTATTAGTTAAATACCCATTAAAATAGATAAGTAATTAATAAAAATAGCTAATAATTATATAAAATGAAATTAATTCTAAATAAATGAAATTAAGGTAATTAATGAATAATTAAAATATAAAATGAAATAATTATTGATTTAAATGATATAAAATGTACAATTAGGCCATAGTTGCAAAGTTATTATAATTATGGTCAAATAATGCCAAATTGGCTAATTTGTGAAATAATTAAATCCTAATAGGATTAAAAATGATATATTGATTGGGAAATATTTTGAAATTCTTTATAATACAATTTATGAATAATTATTGAATATAAAAAATACTGAATAAATTGGAAAAGGATTTAATAAAAATATGAAAAATTTTGGAAAAATACCAGTTATTATAAAAGAGTGATTTTGGATGTATGTATACAAATTTAAAAATGATTTGAGAAATAATTGGGTATCAACAATAAGCTCCAACGGAATCAAACCACACGAAGAGAGATCAAGAGGGAAATGCTCATAATAGCCATGTATCCTCTCGAAGATAAGTACAGACGTGCCTGTACCGATTCACAAGACTCTACTAGACTTGTTCATGACTCGTAAAACCCAAGTGAACCTAGAACTCTGATACCAAGCTATCACGACCTAAAATCCGCTAAAGGTCATGATGGCGCCTAACACCGTCGTTAGGCAAGCCAACGGTGATCTATCAACTTACTTACTCATTTTAGTAATTTGAAATCATAATTTTCATTAATTAAATAATATGAAATAGAATTTATAGAGTGAATGGTAATATTACACGAACTACAATGATGAACAACTTGTAGGACGCCCAAAATTCGGTGTCACAAGTGCATGAGCATCGACTAGGAAATACAACAAAATACAACATCTGTCTGGAATACAAATTAGATAGGAGAATATAAATAACTCTAATGGAGACTCTGCAGGCTGTGGATCGTAACATAAAATGCAGCTCACGGTAAAGTCCCTGTAATAGCCACGCCTATGCGCCCAAAATACCACCACACATATATATACATGCACAATAAGTGCAGCAAGTGTAACATGAGTACGTAAATCAACGCATACCCAGTATGTATCTAGCCTAACCCCAGAAAAATAGTGACGAGGGGTTGACATCGACACTTATTAGTGGTCCAATAAGAAAGATACAGTAGAAGTAAACAGATGTGAGTCAGAGTAAATAAACGAAGTAACAGGTATAAATACGTGGTACAATTCTCCTCTCAGTAATACTCAAGCTCTCATCTAGTAGTTACCTCCTCAATCGGAGTATATATGATGGACCTCGCCAAATAGGCCATCACAGTTCAAATCAGGAAAACTCGCAGATGTGTTGGCTTCTTGTCAATTATTACGCATAATTTCATAAGAGTATTTTATAGAAATACTGAGGCGTACGGTCCTATCCCGTCATAATATGTGCACTGCTGAGGGTCGAACGGCACGAACCATAGATACATCTATTATACTGTCTAGGCGAACGGCCCGCTTCCATGAGAGTGTGAAACATAATCCTGCCGAGGCGAACGTCCCGATCCCATCATAATGTTTGCACTGCCGAGGGTCACACAGCACGAACCATAGATGCATCTATTATACTGCAGAGGCGAACGGCCCGCTCCCATAAGAGTGTGGTAGATAATTCTGCCGAGGTGAACTGCTCGATCCAATTAGAATAAGAAGCTTTAACGAGTCCTTGACCCTACTCACGAATAAATGTGTGAGTTATGAACTTTAAGGAAAGCTTTGCGATGAAAACGCACAACGCAGGAGGAATTAATCAGGGAAGCACAAATTATTCCGCGAATTATCAAGTAGCTTCTCACATCTCTACAGTTGCAAGTCTATCACCCTATACAAGTCTAGTCTCATGTCATAACGTGAAATAAAGGAATTAAATGAGCAAAGATAACTCAAATAGTACAATTATAGCATGGCGTGAACCTAAGTCTACCCTGACATAATCAGGAATTCTAGCATACACACGGACACTCGTCGCCTCATACGTGTGTATCTCCCACAACATGTAGCACATAAGAATATAACACCTACGGGGTAAATTCCCCCTCATATGGTTAGACATGAGACTTACCTCGCTCCGAAGTTCCATAATCGGCTCCAACACCACTATAAAACCATAAGTCGATGCCCGACACTCCAAAACTAGTCAAAAATGTGCAAACCAATAAAAATATACTCAAATACTCATAATAAATAAATTTATAACAATTCCAACTGCCTCGAAAAGTCAATAAAGTCAATCCTTGGCCCACGTGCCCGGATTTAAAAAATTATAAACAATAATTATTACACGTAACCTATATAGTTTATATCCCGAAAATCATCCAGTTTCGCCCATGAATTGACCCTCAAATCAAGGATTTACCATCTCAAAACTTTGGGGCTCAAAACCCCAATTTCTACAATTCAAATACGGATAAAATGATAACCAACGAAAATAATCATGGAAAACAGCTAAATAGAGGTCAAATATTTACTCCCTTGTTGAGACGAGAACAACTCCGCAAATATCACCTCAAACGGAGCTCTAGAACTCAAGATATGCTCAAAACCCTGAAATGCTCGGTTTGCCCATTTAAAACACTCTCTAGGTGAATTTTGTTCTTCGCCTTCGCGGGACACCTTCGCGTTCCCGAAGAGCAATTCTTCACGTTGACCGGTCAATCGTAATTTCCTTCTCCGCGTTCACGGGNCCCCCCCCCCCCCCCCCCTCCTCGCTTTTTCGAAGAACAAAGTCTGCACCAGAAACCAACAATCTTTCCCGACACGGAAATGAGCATAACTCTCTCATATGACCTCGGAATTCGACGATTCTTGTTGCTATGGTTCCATAATTACGATACGGATCTAATAGTTCAATCCAATCACATATCAAAGTTCGTTTGATCAATATTATACCCTTTATTTCCAAAGAAAAAACATTGAAACATCAAATAAGAGCGCAATACAACTCAAACACATGTGAAACACACCCGATCTCTTATGCGCTCAAAAAAAGAAGACCGAGCGACTATGCAAGATAGAACACGGGTGGGATCTAAGATATACAACCTTATAAACTGATTGGCCAAAGTCTTAACATCTGATGCAAGCGGTCTCTCGCCGACTGGAATGAACGCAAGGCTACCCATACTTGCTACCTTCCTACTCAATACGTCGGCCACCACATTGGCCATCCCTGGATAATACAATATGGTGATATCATAGTAATTCAATAGATCCAACCACCTCATCTACCTCAAATTAAGATCCTTTTTCTTGAACAAATACTGAAGGCTCCGATGATCTATGAAAACCTCGCACGACACGCCATAAAGATAGTACCTCCAAATCTTAAGCGCATGAACATTGGCTGCCAACTCTAAGTCATGGACAGGGTAATTCTTCTCGTGAACCTTCAACTGCCGCGATGCATATGCAATCACCCTGCCCTTCTGTATCTATCGCCCCCCCCCCCCTCCTTTTTCCTAGCGGAGTCCGGGTTTTCGACATTTTGGGACAACTCACTTCCTTTTGGGAAGGAGTATGTAATTTGAAGAGTCGCCACCTAACGGATTAAGGTGTGTTAGGGCACATAAATTAAATAACTCATAAATCGGTTTAGATTACCAGAGATTGGGTAAGGGCTCGAAATTACCTTGAGGGGAAGGTGTTAGGCACCCCTCGAGGTCCATAACGGTGGGTCCCGGCCAAACTCAATTTAAGCGAATTAATCTTTAAGGGAAAAATGAAACGAACAGATAGATAATACGTTAAAACGAAATTAAAGGGGTCCTAGGCTTATTAGCCTATAGGATCAATTATGTGCAATACTCGGTAAACTTTCCCCAAATAGAGGTGTTACGCATAGCATTAGCGCAGAGGTCATCATATTCTTTACTACCCAATTACCCTCCCATTAATTATTACTTAAGCGATTCTAATACGTACTCTATGCGTGCATTATCCGCCCCTTTACCTATGGCCCTGGAGGTGTTTAGGACCTCTATTAAAGTGGTTCTAGACTCACCTATAGTGCTTAAAAGGAGAAAATCTAAGAGACAAACAAAACAGATAGGACTGTCATATAACAAAGCAGTCAAAGGCACACATTTACCTCCACAAATAAGCAAATAATTTCACGTCTCAAACAACAATTTTAAACACTTTAAATTCCTATAGCAGGATATCTAGATGAGCACAAAAGCAGAATATGCAGCATTTGTTAAGGCGAGGCAGTGAACCCTAATTAGCTTGCCTACTGATTTTTATGGCTTACTGAATATAGGCAGTTTGCAGGTACTCAAACAAACACAGTTTTAAACTTCAAAACTTTAATCAACCTACAGGTCTGCCTAGGTGATAATTAGGCAGGATCCTATAGTCATAGTATCTAAGCATGAACCAAATCATAAACTAGCGATTGACTTATAACATGCAGATTTTTATCTATTTAGACCCTATAGGCATGTTTTTTATGCACTGAAAATGATCACAAGCATTACTTTAGGACATATAGACACAGAAATTTATTTTACATTTTTTATCTCTACAAACATGATATCTAAGTATCAAACTGTTTTTATACTTATTCCTTATGGGCATGCTGATTTCAAATATGATTTTCCTAAGGACATGATATCTGAGTGAGAAGAATGTTATACGAGTTTGATAATTCCCAAAGAAGACCCTATAGGCATGGTTTCTAATTCACATTGAGACTTGAATATATGCATGAACATGAATTTTGATACAAAATTGGTAAACGTCCCATAACAGGATTTTTAGGATGTAGACTGGAAATTCAGGACAAATAATGAGGTAAGTCATATAGGCATGATTTCTAATGCATATAAATAATCACAACAATCCTATAGGCATGATTTCTAACCGATACCAACAAAGATATATAAAAATCCCTCCCAGCTTTACTAATAACCCCAATATCTATTTTTACAAGAATTATTATTACAGACCAGATATAACTGAATTACAAAATGAAATTACTATGTTATAGGGAGCCTGGATAGGCCCAAATGTAAACCTGGAAAATCAGGCCTTCAACCAAGTCTGAAGTGTGCCAACATCTCACAATACACAAGATGGTATCCTGGTGTGTCAAAGTTCCCAAGGGTCTCAGGGACCCCCGGGCAATGCTCACACCAGAAACCCTTTAAAGAAGACAGTTTTGTGAACAAATTTGGAAAGGCCAGCCCCAGTGCGTCAGAGTTCAGAGGAGTCTCATGGACTCCTAGCCAGTGCTCACACTGAAGGGGCAGGACCCTAGGTATTCTAAGAATAGGAGTTAGAAAATAGTATATAAAAATAGGGAATAGTTTTGAGAAAACAGTTTAGAAGTAAAATAAGAATAAACAGAGTAATTGCAGCACTCTGAGTTCAAACAAAGACTTGCAGCAATCAAGTAAATGACAAAATAGGATCACAACCATTTCAGACAAGCTTCAGATTGTTTAGATTCAACTTAATCCATTAGTTATCACTAAGTGGGGCACATAGCATGCTGGGAACAGAATAATAAACAGACAACTATAAAAAGAAGGGTAGTAGGGGTTGGGAACATAGAAGTCATTAGTCAAGAACACATAAAACAGGGTGAGAGTGAAAGCATGCTGATCAACAAGGACATAGAGAAGGCAGGGGCAGGTTAATATCTCATAACAACCAGGTTCCACAACACTCAATAGGACATAGCATACTGATTAAGAGCCATAAACAGGAAGCATATAAGTCTAACTGCATGTGATAATAGCCAGATTAATGAATGGGACATAGCAACAGAAATGATCATGCTGATTTAAAGCAATAGACATGAAATTCATAGAGGTCCGGCTTCACAGAAGCATTCATGCTAACCAAGAATAATCAGGAAGAACATAGGTAGTCATGCTAATTGAGATCAACACACAGAAAAGACATGCATTAAACTACATAGAAGTGGTCATACTAATTGAGGTCGATAAGCATGAGAGACAGGAGTTTAAATACAGAAGTAAACATAATGATTTAAAGCAATAAACAGGAAAGACACATATCTAAATACACAAGTAGAGCATACTGATTAAAAGCAATAAATATGAAAGACATATGTCTAAACACAGAAGTAGAGTAATAGGCAGGAAAAGCACATAGGTTTAATCTTCGTAGCATAATGAATGACAATAAAAGTGGAGACATACCAGTTAAACATAGCAAAACAAAAGGTGAAAGTATGCAGAACTCAGTGGTCTAGCCTTGGCTTTCAGCCGGCTAGATAGTGTAGTAAACACAAGTAGCAGAAGGGTTTGAATGAGAGCAACCTTTGTGTGTGTGTGTGTGTGTTTCTTTCTGAATTGTGTTTGTGTCCAAAAAGAATCAGAATGAGAGTTTATATAGCACTTAGTGAGGTAAAAAAAATAAGGCAAGAATGACTCAGAATTCATAACACAGGGTAATCAAATAAATCAACCAGTTAATTAGGGAATTAACCCAATCAATTCGTACAGAAAATCCAGGAGAGACCCCTTAGAATAGGGAAAGTCAATTATAGGTACAAAATTAGGGTTCAAATAAGGCAACAAATCAATCATATACCATATAGGAGCCAGTTAAACCCTTACATCAGACCAATAGTTTAATTAAGGCAAGTATTACTAATTAAAGTCACAAATAAGGAAATAGGTCAAATCACAGAGAAATACGGATTTTAACAGGAGAATATAATTCGAATCCTAAATAAAACCAGTCAATATTTGATTGACAGAAATAAACACATAACGGGAAGAATATTGAAGTAATCCATGCAATAAATAGAAAGACCTAGGGTTTAAAGTATATGCACAAAATTAGTCAAACCAGTAAAGAATAATTGAATTCAAACACTTGGAAGTTTAAAACCTTTTGAAGAGAACTTAGGACGAAACCCTAGTTCTTAGAAACGCTGGAATCAAATGACAACAAAGAAAACATAAGATTTTTGAGGAAAATATCGAATAACACTTAAAACGTTTCAGATCTACAAGGATCTGAACAGACCCAAGTAGTCATAAGGTTAGGGTTTTCGAAAATGACAGAGATGAAAGGAAACTCGGTCTAAAACCATAGGTGTGAATCATAAATAAGAAGAAAATAGTACTCACAAACGGAAATGGCCATAGACATGCCTGTGAGAAAGGTTTCGAACAAAACCAGGTTGAATCTCTTTGAGATTCTCTCATAAATCAACGAAATTGAACAACCAGAAGATGTAGAAGGCCGGCAAAGGCCGGAAAATACAGAGAAACCTCATGAACGGTGAGGTTTTCCGATGAAGGTGGCTAGGTTTAGGGGAGTGATTGAGAGAGAAGGGGAAGGATTAGGGAAACGAAGACGAAGGGGGAGAGGAAAAATGAGACAGGGTTTTGGGGGTTAGGTTAGATTAAAAAAGGAAAGAAATAATGTTGACCGTTGATCTAAGATATCAATGCCCACGATTAAAGAGGGGTTTGGGTCGGGTAGATGAAGGATTGGGCTTGGGTAGGATTTGGGCTAGGATTTAAGATATTTGGGCTGGTATAATTGGGCTGAAACGAAATTGAAAGGGGCTATTTTTTATATACCCAACTAATTAATAAAATAATTTGTGAAAATAATTAACAATAAAAATAATTTTCATGCATAAAAAATGGTTTAAAATAATTACTCAATATTATAAAAATATAAAAGCTATTTTCTGGTAAAATAATGTAATAATGCGTATATGGGCTATTATTCAAAGTTATTGCAATTATAACACCGAAAAATGTAAATGTGGCTATTATGGAATAAAGACCATTTGTGATGCAATTAGTAATTATTTATGTAATAAAAATACTAGGATAAATTAATTGATGCTCATGTACTATTTTGAAAATAGATATGCATTTTAAAAATAGTATAGGAAAAAATTGGGTATCAACAGTATCAATACCACACACGAACGATAAACTCGATCGACAACAATAGCATCTCCCACATGTGTGGACACATACACAGGAGCACTCAAAGAATCACGAGGCACAACCAAATATGAAGCAAAATGGGATGACACATAGGAGTAAGTAGATCCCGGATCAAATAGAACTGAAGCATCTCTACTGCAAACTCAAATAGTACCTGTAATAAAAGCACCGGATGACTCAGCCTCAGGCCTGGCTAGGAAAGCATAACATCGGGGTTGGGCCCCACCACTCTAAACCATGTCCCTAGGACGGCCTTTAGCTAGCTGGCCTCCACCTCTAGTGGCTGACCTCCACCTCTAACAGTCTGGCCCCTATTTCTGGCCGCCTGACCCCTGCCTCTGGTTGGCTGAGCAGGCGGTGCAGCAACTGGTGCCAACTATGGCACGAGAACCCTCATACTGTGGTGGAACGCCCAATAATCTCGGACAGGTCCTCCTGATATGCCCATAACCACCACACTCAAAACATCCATCCTATTACTATGGTGATGGAAGCTGAGACTGACCCAAACGAGCCGAATGACCACGGTAATAACTCTGAATAAGAGGTGCACTATAGGCTGGCTGTCCAGAATGAGGCACATAAGGACCACGACTCCCTGAAGCACTGTGGGATGCCTAAAACGCTAAATGAAATGGCCTGGGAGGATTGTCCCTACCAAAAGTACCCGTGCCTCCAGATGGGCACCGCTGAACCCACCGGAATGACGAGGTCTTTTGTCAGACTCCTGACCTCCCTGTCCAAGAACCATCTTGATTCGCTTGGCGACATTAGCAGTCCCCTGAAAAGAAATCTCAATCCTAGTCTCCTTAACAATCTGCAATCTGATAGGCTGGGCAAGTCCGTCAATAAGCCTCTTCATCCCCTCTCTCTCGATAGGAAACAGAAGAAGATCATGACGGGCCAAATCCACAAATCAGGTCTCATACTGAGTAACACTCATACTGCCCTGCTGGATATGCTCGAACTGATGGCGATGCTCCTCTCTCAAGGTGACAGGAAGAAACTTCTTTAGGAAGAGTTGGGAGAACTATTCCCAAGTAAGAGTAGGAAACCCAGCTGGTCTGGTCAACAAATAATCTCTCCACCATTTCTTGGCGGAACCAGTCATCTGAAATGCAGCAAAGTCGACCCCATTGGTCTCCAATATACTCATGTTCTGTAGCACCTTATGACAGCTGTCAAGATACTCCTGGGGATCCTCTGAAGTAGCACCACTTAAATGAACTGGGAAGAGCTTGGTAAACCTATCCAATCTCCACAAAGCCTCAGGAGACATAGCTGACCCATCACCGATCTATGCCGCAACAACCGACTGAACTACTCCGACTGGATAAGCTGCTAGAGTTTGATACTGGGGATCCATCTGCTTCGGAGTGTGAGTTGCAGGAGTCTGGGCTTCTCCTCCAACCTGAGAAATGGTTGGTGCCATGGGAAATGCGCCAGTCTGAGCCACACTCTCCATAAGGCCCACCAAACGGACCAATGCATCCTGAAGCACTAGGGTGGCAATGAACCCCTCCGGGACCTGAGTTGGCCCGGCAGGAACAGTCTGGGCTGGAACCTCCTCGTCAAAATCCACTTGAGGCTCTAATATTAGTGCTGCTGCTCGGGCTCTGGGCCGAGCCCTGCCCCTGCCTCGACCTCTGCTCCTCGTAGTAGCTGCTACTGGAGGCTCGGCTGCTGCTCAACTGAAGAAGCGGTACATGTTCTCGCCATCTGCGAGAGAATAGAGTAGAAGAGTTCAATCAATACTAAGAAAATAAAATCGCACAACAGAGAAGAATAGAAGTGAAATATGTTCCTAAACTTCATAGCCTCTGGGTGATAAGTACAGACTTCTCTGTACCGATCCTCTAGACTCTACTAAGCTCGTTCGTGAATTGTGATACCTACGCAACCTAGTGCTATGATACCAACTTGTCATGACCCGGAATTCCCGCCGTCGGGACCGTGATGGCGCCTAACATTCCACTTGCTAGGCAAGCCACGTTAGAGTATTTTTAAGCTAAACCTTGTTCAATTCAATCAACAACATCAATAAATTAAGATGAAGTACAGCGAATACGGAATAATATAAAAGCTTCAACATTTACAACTACCCGGATCTGAAGTCACAATTCACGAACTACTAAGATTACTATAAATAGAGTCTGAAGAAGAGAAAATACGCAGTTTTGAAATAGAAAACAATAAAAGATAAAACTAATAAGAGACTCCAGGGTCTGCGAACGCCAGCAGATCTACCTTGGGTCTCCTGGTAGCAAATTCGACAACTAATCTCTCAATCAACCAGAGCCGGTACCAAAATCTGCATAGAAAGTGCAGAGTACATTATCAGTACAACCGACCCCATGTACTGGTAAGTGTCGAGCCTAACATCGACCAAGTAGTGACGAGGCTACGGTGGGTCACTCACAGTATAGCTTGTATGCAGTATATATGATAAAAGCAGAAAAGGAAGACAGAATAGAAGTAAATAGTAACTTGCAATAAATAACTACAACTCCCCGAAATAAGTCAACAGCGTTCAGAAATTTCCAATCCTTAAGTGAAATAAAGAATACCATAAAGCTAACACAGTTCAAGGAAAGCATAAACAAACTGGTTGTTGCGGCGCGCAACCCGATCCCACCGTATATCTCACATTCCTCCCTTATTCCCTCATAATAGCATAAACAACAGCGAACATAAATAAAAGTGTTGTGGCGTGCAACCCGATCCCACCATATCACAATAACATTATCATAGTTCACCCTTATTCCACCAAACAATCCACCCTTATTACACATGTTGCAGCGTGCGACCCGTTCCCACCATACAGTATCAATTCACCCTTATTCCACCTCAACATATCACTCTTATTCCACCTGTTGTGGCGTGCAACCCGACCCCACCATATCAATATTAATTACTCAGTATGTACAGAAATTTCACAATTTAAATCACAGAAACCCTTCACAATACTTAAACTCCAAATCGAAACAAATAGGAAAGTTATACACCATGAAAGTTCACATAAGTAATACTACACAGCGAAACCAATTCAGAATATTCAACAAAAAGGTACAAATAAACCAGCTCAAGCAATTAATAGGAGATAATGAAGCTATAGAAGAACTAATATCATTAACCAGAGGAAACAATGTCTAACAAGTAGCAAGTAGGCATGGGAACACAACTAGAGCATGTAACAATTAAGACAGGGAAAAGAGAAAATATGAGCAAAATGGGAAGAATAGGGAAAACAGATAGTTTGGCGGCACATAAGTACTCGTCACCTCACTTATACGCCGCTCACATGAATTTCACTTAGCAAATAGTCCGAGGGTTCCTAATTCCTTCAAGTCAAGGTTAGACACAACACTTACCTTGCTCCAAAGATTACTTAATGCTCAATCACAACTTTTTCCTCTAGAATTTGCCTCCAAACCACTCGTATCTATCCACAATTGACTCAATAATATCAATTATCGCTAAAGGAATCAATTACAATGCATAAATTAGATTCCCTAAACTTTCCCCAAAAAAGTCAAAAAAATCGACCCTGGGCCCGCTTGGTCAAAACTCGAGGTTCGGACCAAAACCCATTCACCCCGAGCCTGATTATGTAATTTGTTTCGAAATCTGACCTCAATTTGAGGTCTAAATTCCAATTATGCAAAAATTCATAATTCTATCCAAACCCCCAATTTTCACCATGAAAATCCTAGATTTTAGGTTGAAAACTCATGAAATGTAATGGGTAATAGAAAGAAAGTGGGTTAGAATCACTTACCAAATAATTGAGGAAGAAGAAGTGGAAAAATCGCCTCTAAGGTTATAGATTTTGAAAATTTGAGAAATGAACCAAAAATCCCGTCTAGGTCCTATTTCATCAGCTGCAGATGTCGCATTTGCGACCTGGGCTTCGCAAATGCGAAAGCCCGCAAATACTTCGCAAATGCGAAACTCCCACATTTCTTCTGCCTTCGCAAATGCGAACAAAATATTCGTAAATGCGGAAATCTAGGGATCACAAATGCGACCCATGTCTTCGCAAATGCGAAGAATCCCCTTTCCCAGCTCCCATCGCAAATGCGAAGCTATGTTCGCAAATGCGGACATTGGCCTTTCGCAAATGCGACCTTATTGTCGCAAATGCGAATATATGGCTCGCAAATGCGAACCTAACAAAAAATGGGGATGTTCGCAAATGCAAACTCTAATCTCGCAAATCAGTTCCGAGAAAATGCAGACACCAACAAATATTCTAAGTCTAATTCACTTTGTAGCCTAACTGAAACTCACCCGAGCCTTCGGGGAACCTAACCAAACATGCACAAAAGTCCTAAAATATCATACGACGCTCGATTAAAACACCAAAACAACACCTAAAACTACGAATTGAACACCAAATGAAATCAAAATTTTCAAGAAGACTTTGAAACTTCTATTTTCACAACCGGACATCCGAATCACGTCTAACCAACTCCGTTTTCTATTAAATTTCACAAACAAGTCATAAATATGGTATTCGACCTATATCGGGTTCTGGAACCAAAATAAGGACCCATTATCCAAAAAGTCAAACTTTGGTCAAACATTTCAAATTCATTAAGCTTTCAACTTTTAAATTTTGACAAAGTCTGATATCTCGGGCTAGGGACTTTTGAATTCGATTCCAAGCATATGCCCAAGTCTCAAATCTCGGTACGGACCCACCAAGATAGTCAAATAACGAATATGGGTCCGTTTATTAAAAATATTGATTGAAGTCAACTCAGCGAAGTTTTTAGGTAAAAATTCTTAATTTTCTCAGTTTTCAACATAAAAGCTTTCCAGCAAAACGCCCGGACTGTGCATGCAAATCGAGGAAGGCTAAAACATGATTTTTAAGGCTTCGGTTCACAGAATTAGGTTTCAAAATACGAGATGACCTATCGGGTCATCAGAATTTTCAACAGAAAGAAAGAGGCCATAGCGCATTTAATTAACGCGTTATACCTATTTGTAGGAGTGTCAATGGATATTTAAAAATCGACTAAACCGGTCGAATCGTACTGTACTGAACCGATTTTTAAGTTTCTTTTAGTAAAGCTGTAGGTTTTATATAAATTTATAACTATACCGATAATTAGGGTAAATTTTTTATTTTGTGAGAATAAACCAGAAAAATACTGAACCATACCGAATAAATTTACATGTACAAAATATATTTGTATATTATGTTTAAAAATAATAAAGTTTGGGGCATTGGAATTATAAAAATGGTTAAAAGCCAAAGAGTAATTAAACTCAAAATCCTAATTCCCAAAACTCTTATGTTACTCCTATTGAAATTAAACTATTTTCAGCATATTCGCTAGCAAGACGCAAAGTATTCTAGCGAATATGAGTATCAAACTACAATGTATTGAATATGTTTCCTTTCGTATGATTTCAATTTATCTTTTTGAATATTTAACATTCCATATACTTTATTCTTGAATCTCAATTTGGTTAATATCTTATCATTCGTGTGATTTATATTTTCTTTGTCTTTGCTTAGTTTCTTTTATGTTGTTGTAGAATAGTTGATGGATCTAATACTATGATCATCTTTCATGTTTTCGTAATTCATCACCCTTTAAACAGTAAAAATGTCAAGAGAGTTTTGTGAAGTCCTATAAAAGTATGTATATTATTGCATTCTGCTTCTACTAGTGATTTTTACCTGACATTAAAAAAAATACGAAAAGTAACCGAACGGTACCGATACCGAAGAGAAATCTACATGATTGAGACGGTTTCGGAAAGTTTGAGTGGGTGTTTGGACACAAGAATTGTAAAATTCCAAAACATGGTGAAAAGATTTTTCAACTGAAAATGGTATTTGAAATTTAGAGTTGTGTTTGGAAATGAATATAATTTTGGGTTGATTTTGAAGTGTTGTGAGTGATTTGAGTGAAAATTTTAAAAAATAACTTTTTGGAGTTTTTCAAATTTTCAAAAATTTTCGAAATGCATCTTCAAGTGAAAATTCGAAATTTTATGAACAAACGCTGATTTCGAAAAAAAGTGAACTTTTTGAAAAAAAAAAGGGAAACTTTTTTATGTCCAAACAAGCTCTAATTTTGATTGTACATAATAAAATAACCGAAAATTAGGTATAGTACAAATTTTATAAAATAACTGGTCGAACTGAACCATTGACACCCCTACCTATTTTTGTTCCCTTTTTTCTGCCATAATTTGGTCGCTTGAGTCTAATTAGATACTACAGTTAGACTCCTTTATAACAGCATCCTTATATAGTAACACTTCACTATAAAAACCAAGCTTTTTCCGGAACCAATTTTCTGGTTATGTATATATGTTTTCTATAACAGCATTTTGCTATAATATCCAAAAATATTCGAAACAAACGAGGTTGTTATAAAGAGGTTTCACTGTATTTAGGTTCCGGACTCGTTGTTGTTATTATTGTCGTCACATATAGAAGTGTACTTTTGCTATTTTAAATTTTCTTTTTTTTTTGTGTCAAGCGCAATTTTTAAGGTACACCTTCTGCAATTGATCTACTTCTACTGTTTGGTGTAGTTTTTTTGTTGCAATTTTTGGATGGGACTTTCCTGGGATTTTTTTGTTAAAGAGTTTGCTTTATACAGTTTTTGCTAAAGATAGTATATTTGATGAAGCTGGATACGCTCAATAAAATTAAAACATTTCTCTGGACAGTAGTCCATAACAGACTCCCAACATCCAAAATGCTCTTTAATAGGAAAATCATTACCTCTAGGCTATGCAGTATCTGTAGGACTGAAGAAGAGGATATGGAGCATATGTTCTTCAACTGCTTTCATTCAAAACCAATCTGGGATCAACTGGGCAACTCTTATAAATACCCAAACCAATACATAATGACTCCACCATGCACAAGTGGGTTAAACTATAATGCCAATCGAACTCCAATTCAACAAATACATGGGGAAGGCAGACATCCTGACATTTATCCTATGGCAGATTTGGATACACAGAAACAACTATATTTTCAATAACAAAAAAAAACCCACTTCGGTTAGAGCATATAGTCAATAGCACAATGGAATACAAATTGTTAACGACATCAAAAAAGAACTCATTCCCAAAGACGACTATCTTCATAAAATGGAAGCCTCCAGATGCGGGTTTTTTCAAACTAAACATAGACGGCTCAAGCTTAGGCAACCCGGGAAAAGGGGGCATTGCGGGTGTCTTTAGAAATAGTCACAGTAACTGGGTCCTGGGATTCAACGTGTCTATTACCCATGCAACTAATGTATACATGTAAGGCCTAGATCTTATGCATGGTCTAAAAATAGCTTTGCAAAATAATATCAAGCCATTAGTAATCGAAACGGATTGCAACGATCTTATCAGAATGCTTTCTAACAACAACTGCCTATACAAAAACTTGATAAATGATTGCAGATGGATGCTAACTAGAGCGGGGAACCTACGGCGTCTCATGTCTTCAGGGAAGCAAATGGAGTCGCCGGCCTTTTGGCCAAGAATGGAAGCAGCTCAAGTGTTTTTGGAAATCCTATGTTGTATTTTGCCCCGCCCCTTTTGTTGTTTCTACTTTTGAAATCGACAAGCTAGGAACTTTGTGTCCTAGAATAGTCCCAACTTATAATGACTCTCAAGTCTAATGAAATAAATGTCTTCACTACCACACAAAAAAAAAAAAGATGAAGAGCAAAATTTGCCTTGACAAACTTAAAGAACCAAAATTTCTCAAAAATAAATTTAAGAGACTATTTTAGACCTATATCCTAATAGGAGAGATCATCGTCATTCTCTCGATCAATATCCCTAAAACTATCCAAAAAAAATTAACTACGAAATATAAACAAGATGCAACCAAATTCCATTGATCAAATCATTGTTCATTAAAGGAGAAGTGAATATGAATCAAAGTTCGCCAATATAACCGGCACCTCTGATTTCGTCAACTCACCAAGTCCAGGTGTGTCTTCTTCTCCATATTCCCGCAACAAAATTTCGTATGTTTTGTCCCATTTTTATATGCTTTTCTGGACCAAATTAAGATTTTTGACGATTTCCTGATTCTTTTATCATAATCTTATACTATTTCAATGAAATTCAGACTCATCTTAACCGCATTGTGATTCTTTATCGAGTGTATGGTTCTTGTGACAAGACGAGAATTTTTTAGGACCTACTGCTAATGTTGTATAATTGTTTGTTGATTACCAAATATTACTGATTGGTACTGCTGCGAATACTTTAGATTAGTCATACGCTTTAATAAAACCTAACAGCTGTTTGATTAAGAGAAACAATCAGTCCTGGTTCTTAATTTTAGGAATATTGTGCTGATATGTTGTATACGGGTAAAACCGTGGCTAATGAGTACCCCGATTTCCCGGCAGGGCAAATTAAGCAAGGATATAACTACATGGATTCGGAATCGATGCTAACCTCTCGTGCCAAGGCCCGAACAAAGCTCTTACCACCGGTCATCGAGACCATGCCCTCCGGATCCGGTTCGAGCTCCAAAACCTCGGAAAAGCATTACCAAACGGTTGCACATGTGACACAACTGACGAAGGGCCATGAAATCTGTGCCCGACCGCATATCACGGCGCAGATCTCAGCCCGTATCGGCAGCAGATCAGTAATTAACGGAAAAGAAGATTTTTACTTTTCTTAGAGTTGTACTAGGGATGAAACCCTCCTACTATATAAAGGAGATAATTTTTATTCAATGATACGGTGTAACACGCATATCAAGGCAATATAAACTTTTTTTCTCTACTTCTACGTTATTCAAATTTCTTATTTTTGCTCATAGTTCTTCATAAGTATTTGGTTTCGAATCGAGGGCAGAACAATCACTAAGCTCAAATCCGAGCTCGGGCCTAACATCACAACTGGTTTTGTTTTTTTGTTCTATATTTAATTTGCTTATCTAACGTTATTGATCACTTGTATTGAATTAATCCACATATTCTTAAAACCGTGTACAAATTCAATTCTTATCCATTTTCGAGGGTAAACAGTTTGGCGCCCACCGTGGGGCTAAGGATAATAATGGTGGTTTGTTACAAATTTTCATAACACACCTTACTTTACGCTTTTTCCTTAAGATTTTAATTTCAGGTCAGCTTGAAGAATGTCAAACTCTCAGTTTTCTCACTTAAACGTTGATGCTGAGTCTGACCATCATGGCGAAAACAAAAATATGGTACCTAGCAATGAGGTGCCCCCTTCTGATCCCAACGGAGTCCCGGTTGCAGACCCAGTTGATGCTAATTCACATGTGGCCATCGATGCCAACCTGCCTATCGGCCCTGAGAACAGCGTCCGTGGAGGAGCGCGACCAACGGCTCGAGGGGTGCCCGAAGGAGAAGGCAACGGGGTCAGTCTACGATTGATCTTTGAAATGTTACAGGCACAACAGGCGGCGATAGCGCAGCTGCAAAATCAAAGTCGCACCCGCAGCAGAGTTGAGCTTGAACTATCCTAGGAAAGCACCCGAATAAATGAGCAGGTCACGAAAAGGCCAGGTGAAACTAAGACCGGTGTCAGCTCCGAAGTAATGAAAATGCTAGAGGCATTAACCAAACGGGTAGAGTTAGATGAAAAGAAAATTGAAGCGAACGACAAGAAAGTAAAGACGTTCAATTCCCGGATCGATCAAATCCCAGGAGCGCCTTTGATATTGAAAGGCATGGACTCTAAGAAATTTGTCCAAGAACCTTTTACTCCGATCGCGGTGCCGAAGCCAATCCTAAAGAAGTTTCGTATGCCTGAGATTCCGAAATATAACGGAACCACGGGTATAAATTAGCACGTGACCTCCTACACGTGTTCCATCAAGGGGAACGACTTAGAAGATGATGAATCGAGTCGGTTTTGCTGAAGAAGTTCGAAGAAACTCTGTCAAAATGAGAAATGATATGGTATCACACCTTACCCCTGAATTCTATTAATTCGTTTGCTGTTTTTGCATATGCTTTTGTGAAAGCGCATGCTGGGGCCATAAAGGCTGAGACTATAAAATCGGATCTTTTCAAGGTAAAGCAAAGAGACAACAAAATGCTCAAGGAGTTCGTATCAAGGTTTCAAATGAAACGGAGGGACTTGCCTCCGGCTGCGGATGATTGGGTCGTTCAGGCGTTCACTCAAGAACTTAACCCTCAAAGCTCCTTGGATTCGCAGCAGTTAAAACAAAATTTGGTAGAGTACCTAGCGGTAACTTGGGCCAACGTCCACAACAAATTCCAGTCAAATATAAGAGTCGAGGACGATCAGCTCGGTGCCCCTTTTGGGCCTGTTTATCCCATCAGAACCAATGACAGGTCTAGGAATTTCATCGATCATGAGCCGAGACTGAGCAAATATCGGTACCAACCGTATAGTGGAGATCGAAAGGGTAACAGATCTGGGTGTCACCCAATGAGGAACGATAAGAGGAGCAATCAAGGCCACAGTAACCGAGGACTGATGAGCAAAAACGGTTCGATAAGCCACACGAGGCGAGGGAGGCACCAAGGTTATCGGAATATAACTTCAATGTCGATGCTGCCAATATTGTATCTGCCATCGGGCGCATCAAGGATGCCAAGTGGCCTCGACCATTGCAGTCCGACCCTACCCATAGAGACCTTAACTTAATGTGTAAGTATTTGGCACTCATGGCCACAAGACCTAGGACTGCCGACAATTAAGAGAAGAAGTGGCCCTATTATTCAATAACGGGCATCTCCAGGAATTTCTGAGCGATCAAGCCAAAACTCACTTCAGGAATAGGGACTCCAATAAACAGACCGAACAAGAAGAACCTCAGCACAACATCAATATGATCATTGGAGGGGTCGATGTCCCCTAGAGAACGATGATAAAGTGCACTAAATTGTCCATCACAAGGGAAAAATGAACCTGAGATTATATCTCGGAGGGAACCATTTCGTTAAAAGATGAAGACGTTGAAAGTATTGTACATCTGCATAATGATGCACTGGTAATATCTGTACTTATAAATAAATCTTGAGTTAAGCGTGTGTTGATTGGTTCAGGTAGCTCAACCAACATCATTAGATCGAGGGTCGTGGAGCAGTTGGGTTTGCAAGACCAAATAGTACCGGCAGTCCGGGTGTTGAACGGATTTAACATGACATGCAAAACCACTAAAAGGGAGATAACTGTACCGGTGAACACCGCCGGGCCCATCCAGGAAACAAAGTTCTATGTGATTGGGGGGGGGGG